>VYZW01047384.1:2647-13677 GCA_013401315.1 Balaeniceps rex
CAAACTGCTTCAACAACAGGCTTTGAATACACGATCACTTGATCTGGTACCCAGATTCAGTGTAGCAGAAGCTAACCAAGGTCAAATGAGAAGTTTCTGCTCAGTGTGGTAATTCTATAATGCAAACAAGACAAATTCTACAATAATTCTGGGAAACGGTAATTTATACTTTTCTAGAAATTGCTTATAGATTATATGTCTTGCATACATTTTAAAGTTCCCACAATGGGTAGAAAATGTTCAATTTCCAATTGACGCTGCTGGGACATGAAAGTTAAATCTGGTGTGCTAGCAATTACTGCATGATTATTTTCAAAAGTGATGATGTCCTAGATTATTTTTTTTTTTGTATAATTGATTCCCTACACACCTCAGAGAAAGCACTTTCTTATTAGAATTTCATATAGTTCATCCTTTAAATATGCTAGGAAACATTGTCTATTGCAATTTAACTGTTCATTGAGTTCCTGGAGTTTTATGTTCCCAAACCATAAAATTTTTTATACATACACAAACACATAAAATAGCCCTACATACATAGTAAAATTTTCAATACCAATAAAACCAGAACTTGAATATTTGAAATTATGACCAAAACCCATTCAACCAGTTAAGCTTCCTAACTTACAGCAAAGGAGTGTCTCAGCAAAAAAAAGTTATTTAAGGCAGAAAACCAAATTTTATCCAGTACTAAACATTTAAATAAAACAAAATAGGAAATCTCATTCTTGGAAAGATGTGACTATGGGTAGCAAACTCTGACAAGCCTCAGACATTATGGATGTTTGCACAAAAGACACATTTGGCATCAGGCAATGCACAATACAAGGTTCCTTGCTATTGCTGCTGTTGCATTGCTGCCTGTCTTGCCTTCATTTCCATTCAGTCTTCTCTGCACTTCATTCCTTCATGCTGACTGTCAGACTATTTAACAATCCTGATTTCTGTAGCTTCTAACTGTAGATGTGAAACAGAAGGCGCTATTCAAAGAGAAAGGACAATTCTCCCCCTCAGCTTTTAGTCAGGAGCTCATAGCGTGAAACAGTATTGCTGTTATCAAGCAAAGGAAAATAAACAGTGGAGAGTAGCAAAAGAGCCTGTTGCTATTACTATGGAGTCCATGTGAATGGAAAATATACAGTGTAAGAGACAAATGCTTTCTCTTGATGGTTCAGATAAGCTTATATCATATCTCATGATCTGTTAGTGGCAGCCAAAAGTTAGATCACTCTTTGTATACCCCCTAAGCCTGTGTCATTTAACTAAACTGTTAACAGGGGACTACGCAGAAAAAAAAAAAAAGAAAAAAAAGAAAAAAAGAGGAAAAGAAAACCTCTCATTTGTTTAAACTCATTAATTGGACTAAACTCACTCCTTGTTACACTAGATTTTGCCAATATGATCTATCTTCAGGGCCTCTGCTAGAGAGCAGTTGCAGATGGACAATAGCTTGCCCTGCAGACTTAGCACAGCCAGAAAAAACATGGGGTTAAACAGCCCGAGAGGTAAAAGAGCTGGGGACTGCAGGGCACACAAATTCAGCACATCTCTATAAGAGCATCTGCCAGCAAGAATCCTTCCTCAAGCACACCTGGCAAGAAGTAAACTCCTTCAGATACGCTGGCAGCACTCCCTCACAGCTGAACCCACATTGGCACAGCTTACTGCAAAGCAATTTCACCGTCTTGTGACAGGGTATGTCAAGGCCTTTTATTTTGCTAATGAGCTCTGTATGTCTGTTTTAGTAACTGTATCTGCTGTGCTGAAATGGAAAGTCTGTTGCTCAATTACTGTTAATTTTTACTTGGAACATCTCTCCAAGCACTTTCGATCCAGGTGGAAAGAGGCAACCACTCTAAAGGGTGACCTCAATCTATCAGGAAACCAGTTTATTTTTAGACCGTGATTGTTAGTTGTGCAAATGATACGGCAAGTTGAGCTTGCAGTTTCCCAATGAATCAATCAGAGAAACATGCACTAGCAAAGCAGCAGCATAATGTTAAGACATCCCCTTGGCAACAAGACAACTACCAAACTAAAAGGCAAAGAAACACCTGTACAGAAAGAAATCTTGTGCATGCTGTCATCCAGCTTTAAAATACAGTAATAATTCAAAAGCCCAGACGTTAAGGAGAATAGTCACCTGTAGCAAGCAACAGCCTTGTGAGGTAAAATGTTTAGATAATATCGTAGCAGCAGTGCATCAGCAGGCAGCAAGAAATCACACTAATGAAGTCACTATGTCAGATGTTCAGGGGCAAAATGCCATCTCCAGTACATCTCTAAAGTCTATTCAACAGCATGACTACTATGTTTGGGACACCAGCCCTATGGCTACTCTACCTAGTTTACTCAGAGGTCACACACGACCACAGTCCCCACTTCCTCCTGCTGCTGCCATCAGCTCTCAGTTCCTTGATCATCTCTGCAAGGCAAATAACAATAAAAGGTGCCACTTGTCACGTCTCAAAAGGAGAAAGCCTGGCACATAAAGTTCGACTCCATTAACTCTTGAAGAGTAACACAATTCCTTTCTTCACACCTTAATCTCACCTGAGAAAACCCATTAGTGTCTGGTATGATGGTAGCACTTGCGTGACTTCTCGGGGACAGTGCTCAAGGCTCCAAGTGGTAGACGACCTCTGATGGTTTCTCCTTCATGAGCATGAGATACAAGCTAGCAAAGCATTACCCCTTCTCTCATCAACCAGCTGAAGCTTATCCTTCAGGTCGCTGTCTCAGAAAGTGCCAGAGGAGAGAGAGCAGCAGTGCACTATAAAGGCCCAACTCTTCATCAGTCTGTGATAAAGCTATATTGCCACTACAACATTTTTGAGACAACACCCCTTCCTGTGGCTCTGAGATTTTTGTTCTGTAGAGGGTGGAAATCCCCTACAGAGGGGGAATAAATGGAAAGAAATACATACCACCAAGTCTCCTAGATCTTTGTATTTGCACATATTTCCTTAACCACTGATGGGCAAGAATCCCCTCAGGAGACCTGCTTCCTACCACAGGGGTGGAGCATGGCATCTCTCAGCCCAGCCAAGCACTGTTCTTCTTTCAAGGAAAGTAGCTGCAGTATCTTTCCCAAATCATAGTCTACTGCCAGAGGAGCACAGCACAAATTTGCATCATTGTTGCTTGTTTTCCCTACTTTCTACACCGTGAACTGGATGGGGCAATCAGCTTCCCATGACAGCAGCAAGCTACTCATTAAGACAATTTAAATACAGGTTGGTGCAGCAGACAGACTATGCAGGAGCTCTACAACAAGTACCAGTGTTTATAGCGCCTGAGTCATAGGCTAAAATAAGCTCCAAGGAAGGAAGCTACAAATACTTTATGATAAATACCCTACACGCACATTTAAAAAAAAAAAAACCCTGTTCAGCTAATCTGAACAGCAAGTTGGCACCAACATGATCCTGAAGTAGTGACAATTGTTCCACAACAGGATAATGTCTCAAGGGCAAACCTTTCTTGATGTCAATGGAAAGGGGGAAGGCTGCAGAGACGTTCTTCACCTCTGCTTTCTCTTTCTCATCTTAAGCATTCAAGAGCTGATGGAAAACAACCCCCTGATTTTCCTATCTGCACTACCTGAATTTAATTTTTTTTCCACACCTGCTTTATGGCATGATCTCAGAAACATATGGGGCCACAGAACAGCCTAGGCACCCCCAGCTGCATAAACTCTGTTGCTAAGGAAAGTGGATTCTAAATTCTCAAAGGGCAAAAAGAAATCACATCAGCAAGCTACAACACCCCCCAAGGTCTATGGAAGGTGTCCCTACAGACAGCGTGAGTTCAGCTGCACAGATCCTTATAGCCCACAGTTTTGTGGTCCATAGCTCACAATTCTCCCTTCTGAGTTGTCCCTGCTGCTCTGAGCTCCACATTACCTGTGCTGAAGTCTATCATGAAAAAAAAAAAAGGATCTCGGTAGATGAACCCACTGTTCCCATCCTCCAATTTCATGCTATGAAGCAAGACCACTCCATTTATTGTCAGAGACAGAGAAAGGAGGGAGGAAAAGAATATCAAATAAGAAAGTTGGGATTCAAATACATATTAAAAAAAACCCAACAATAATACTGGACCATAAAGAGTTCTATGCTTGGTCACTCTGCTTCTCTGTGTAAGGTAATCCTTTGCTAGCAAAACACATGTGACTTGTAGGCAATTTTTAGGTTTCCTGAACTGGGATATTGTTCTGACATTGACAGATGTCAGGTCACGCTGTTAGGCTCTCATAGACATGACTAAAAACTAGTCATATTTGTCAAGCTGCATACAAAACAATTCCATTGCATGAAGTAATTCAGGCATGAATTGGAAAAGGCACAGAATTAACCTCTGCTTGAAAGCTTTTCTCAAGGAAGTTCACAAAGACGTCACAGCTTTGCTGTATTTCCAATAGGTTACATAGTTATGTTCCTGCCACAACAACAGTTATTTCTGTTTGTCAAGTGGTTTATTTATAGTAAAGGAGTATTATTCAGTTATACTTTTTTACTCCAATTACTGCTTCTAAAAATCTATTCCTTTTCCTCAATGAAATATGCATAGGCATGACAATGTTGTGGTTCATTTTTAGAAGTGAAACGTACATTGGCTGAAGCTCCTGGAAACACTGAAAGGAGAAAGCAGCAAGTCAGAACAACCGAAGCAACATAAGAGGTTTTAAGAACGTGTATTTTTCTAATCACAACAACAAGACCCTTTTAAATAACAAAAAAAGCTCTTACCATAAATTTCCAGATGCTAATTTTAACCTGTCTGTATGTTTTCCCTGACTGTGCTAGCTTTTATGTAGGTAGCACAAATATAAAAACACATTGTATCCTGGACTGCAGAACCATGCCTGCAGTACACTCAGCAATTAATTTAGTTTTTCTTACCCATAGATTCACTGCTTGAATCACATCCCTGGGCTTCTGCCTTCATACTCCATATCTAAATGCTGCTAGAGCTTAGTCAGAAACCAAGTGACCCATGCATGTTGCTGACAAACCAGTGTGAATTCTAGGGAATATGCAAGTCAGCTTATATGTCCTGGCTCATGGATTTTGTCTGCAGATTTGCTGGCCTAGGGCTCTTACACAGACTTTTTGTCATCTCAGCGAACAAAAATAAAGAGAAAACTGCAGAACTTCCTAAGGAGTAACAACAGCTTCACTACCAGCACCTTCCAGCTCAGAGAGAGCCAGAAGAGCCTGTAAATTCCTTGAACAAAACATTTGCCTCAGAGAACATGGAAGCTTACCCTGCTTTTCAGTGAAAAAAAAACTATTTCTTGAAACAAAACTCAACCCTCCCATCAAACACCAAAGCTCCTGGTGTAAAAAAAAAAAAAAAATATATATATATATTTGAAACTTAGCAAGGCAAACTTTCACCACTAACAAATACAGACAGAATTACATGTGCCTCAGATAGCACCTGCATTTTACTGGGAGCAATGACTACCAGAGGGATCACACCAAAATTGTCATCTTATACAGAAAGGTTCTTCTCTGGTCACTTTTGTGAAACTTAAACATATCCCAAGGGACAAGATTCAGACCCACTAAAACAAGTGCTTATTGCAGTACTTAAAACACGGGCCCCAGTCTGTACAAAAGCATACAGGATCCCTGTGCTGTCTGAAGTATATTCCCAAATAAAGGAAAGTGCTACCTAGGGACATCCAGGAGGAAAATTGCAGATATTTGTCGTGGTTTAACTATTTGTCGTGGCAACTAAGTTGGCAACTAAGTACCACACAGCCACTCGCTCACCCTCTCCCCCCGCCCCGTGGGATGGGGGAGAGAATAGGAGGGGGAAAAGAAAAAAAGTAAAACCCGTGGGTTGAGATAATGACAGTTTAATAGGACAGCAGAGGGAGAGAAAATAATAATAAAAATAATAATGATAACAGGATATATAAAATAAGTGATGCACAATGTAATTGCTCACCACCTGCCGACCGACGCCCAGCCAGTCCCCGAGCAGCAATGGCTGCCCCACGGCCAACTGCCCCCCAGTTTATATACTGAGCATGACGTCATATGGTATGGAATAGCCCTTCGGTCAGTTTGGATCAACTATCTTGGCTGTGCCCCCTCCCAGTTCCTTGTGTACCTGGCAGAGCATGGGAAGCTGAAAAAGAAAGTCCTTGACTAGGGTAAGCACTACTTAGCAACAACCAAAACATCAGTGTGTTATCAGCATTCTTCTTACACTAAATCCAAAACGCAGCACTATGCCAGCTACTAGGAAGAAAATTAACTCTCTCCCAGCTGAAACCAGGACACTATTCTGACAGTGTCTGTACTCCGTGGAGCCCAAATCAGGTCCATATGAATTTTCATCCACCTGGGGCTTAGGTCATCCCGTGCATCACAGCTGATACAGAACCATGGCCAGGGGAGGTAGAGGTGGCAACCACTGCCTTTTTTGCATCATGGTGGTTAAAGCATTCATCCAGGCATGAAATGGAAACACTGGCTTCAAATTCTGCTAGCCTGAGGAGATTCAAACCCATATCATCTATCTCCCAACAGACCTTCCTAGTGACTATGCTATTCTTGGTTGATGCATTTTCTGTTCCTTTTTTTAAATGATCAGCCAGAGCTAAGCCATGAAGCTGAGGTTCACTCCACCAGAAGGCTAAAATGCAATACAAGCAGTAGCCTCTGCTGCACAGAGGCTATGACGCCCACTGGAAAAAGACAAACCTGAATTCTGCTTCCTTAAATTTTGAAGGTTTTTTGTTTCATGTTTTGCCTTTTTTTTTTTTTTTTTTTTTGACGCAGCAACTTGTCTTATGGAAAATGCATGCATAATCCTGGAAATTGAACTTTTCAAACACTGTCCCTTCTGGCTGAGCTGCCTAACCAAGAGATTTCTAGGGACTTGTAGAGCAGCAAAATGCCCAAGACACCTCTGTGAATGCAAGGCTGTGAAGTACAGTCACCATAGTTAGTGAGGATCCAGTAGAATTGCAGCAGTCCTGAGTGGTCTTCCAGACCCAAGTGGAGGGTCCCCACATTCCCCATCCATCTGCCTCCAGCACCTCAAGAGGTGCTCTGAGCTTCTCCAAAGACCTCTGCTGAGCACAGCCACTGCGGGTTTTACTCTGAGGTTTCTTTGTTTAGCCTATTCTGTTAAGGCTACAGATGTTGCAACTGCTGAAAAGAAATGTCTTTTCTCCACTGCTGGATCAAACTATATGCAAGGAGGAAAGTTTTGCAGTTTGAAAAAGAACAGATTCATCCTAGATGCTAGCTTTGACTAGCGAAAATGCACGGAACTCCAGCCCCTGCTAGCATCTACCGAAATGATGTTATAGATGTGCAGCCATCGTGAATGACAGTTCAGTAGAATATCATCAAATGTTAGCATTTACTATTACATCCCAACCTTAACAGGGCAATATATAACTCTATGGAGATATAGAAACACTTTTGTTTACAGTATAAAGCCACAGGACACTTAACCTCTGAAAAATCTAGCCCAATGCTAGGTATCAAAACCTGAAAATATTGGTTTCACCTGATCAGATATTTGGCATCACTGGAATCTGGCAGAGAGCAAGTATATATTTTTCTCATCGTTTTAAGAGTAATTCTGTAGGACTGATATGTTCTTAATTTCCTCACTCCTGGCAGCACAGATAATAGCTGCTGGTACTGGCAGAATTCATAAATTTGCTCCAGTGCCTGTTTCACTCTTTATTAATACTGACATTTTCTGGCAAAACTCCTTTCCAAGGATTTCAGACTTCAAATTTGGTGAGTTTATAAGTGAAGAGATCAAGAAATCCATGGATAAAAACAAATCCCCTAAAATCTTGCCAAATACACTATGGGATTCCCTAAAGGCTTACTTGAGAAAAAGAGATTCATTTATTTTTCCTCACCAAGAGCCAAAACAACAGAAAGAATAACACTGGAAACTCTAAAAAAACAGATGAAAAGTAAAAGAGATCTGTTTGGGGTTAGCATTACTAATGACAATTCTAGCACATTAATCAAATTGATATTTAAATTGCATAATGTAAGTCATCTCAGAGCAGGTTTCTTGACAGAAAAATTACTCTGTAGAATGATGGGGTAAGTCAAGGAAACAACAAGTAACTGCACGTCCTGATTCTAAGAAAAAGCTAGGATTAGTAATAAAAATTAAATAATAGATGAGGCCAAGTCATGAAAAAAATAGTCTTCAGATGCAGTATCAGAATCCAATTTTGGCACATGTTCCTTATGGTCAGGAATATTATTTTAAGAATTAAAAAAAATTTACTCTAATTTTTTGTCTCTAATTTATGATTAAGGCATGCATTCAGATATCTCTAGTGGAAGAGTAACTTTAAACTAAAATCTACTGTCTTTGTACAAATCTCTGTTGATTATTACCACCTTTTTTATATGTAGTGTTTAAAATTTTAAATATACTTCCGTGATAATAAGTAAACTGATAATAGAGATCATCCCCATCTATCAGACCCTAAAAGACTTCAGACTAACTTCAGTAGAATTTGCCTAAGGTTTTAATAAGGTTTGAAGAAGTCCTGTAAAGGAAAAGGTTGACTGTCCCATTGTGTGTCTCTTTGCTTCAAAGTAAAAACTGTTTTACTGACTTGCTATTAGTAGGCTCTTAATTACATTTTGATGAAAGGCCAGTTACAAGAGCATAAGAAATGGTATGTATTACCTGTCTGCCCCAACTCAAAGACCCTTTTTATACCAAGAGCTGCAAGTAGAACTCAGACTGGCAGTGTGTTTCAAGATATTAGCCTAAACATTTGATAAGAAAACACTTTCTAACTGTTATTTAGATTCATGCATGCAAAAATGCAAAGAGACTAAAATAAACTCTAGGCAGGAATATTAGGAAAAAAAAGAAAAAGATGACTGAGTACAGAGTACTTTCACAGATTTCTAAGTTTAATTCCTTTTTAGCAGCAGTCCCAGCATAATCTAAGTTGAACAAACATTATCCTTTTACCACGATAAGCTTCAGAGTGAACATTTCCATGAGAAGCTCCAGCCTTAGATCACACAAGCAGCAGGCACTGACATCTGCTCACACCTGACACTGTCAGAGGCAGATTTCTTACCTCTGGTACTAAAGTTTGGCTCTTGCATAACACTTCAGGGGAGGTTGGGAAGGATGGGACTTGGAAGAGGAGAATTCCTGGTCTCAGCCTACAGCAAGTCAAATTGTGCAGGATCCCAGTTTCTTTCCAAATTATAATTAATTTTTCACTATCCCTCTCTGCCTGCCTCTGACCTAGCATTAATACCAGACCTTTCACAGCTTACTAGCACATGTTTTACATCTGCTGATGAAAGAAACACACATGAGGCTCATCAACCCTCTTATTCTTCTCTCTACTCCTCCCACCACCCCAGATGTAATCAATCCTGTAATTGATCCTGAAAGTGATTGATCCTGAAAGATTTTTGGGAGCTCTCTACCCTTTACTAAAACCTGCCCTAGATCACATCAATGGGATATGGCCACAACCATCACCATCTCCCCTGACATTGTATATGAAACTCAGAAGGTGTCGGGGTGGGGGGGAATCAGCTTTCCTTTAGGCAGTCAATGCATGAGAGCCAAGCATGAGAACCAGCAATCCCTGTACGAACACAACTGTGGGTTCATAAGGCGCGTTTAGCTTGCCTGCCATAGCATCAAAGTTCAAGACAGCAATGAGCAGCTCAGATCTCCTGTTGAGTGCATGCCAATACTTGACTTTCTTGACAGTCGTAAAGATGTCAGGGTCTCGCTTAAGTATTGGAAGGTCTAATTTAGGTACCTATTACATGTCATCTGAATATGGTCCCAGTCATCAAAACAAAAAAGCATTTCAAAACACTCTAAGGTATTGTTTCAAGTTTTCCCTGCAGCTTCCGTGGAAAAAGACACTAAGTAAATGAACAAAAACAACGTGAAGCCATCTGCCCCTGAGGGAAAGCACTCCACTCCAGCAAGCAGCAGACACAGCCCACAGCAAGAGGTGCCACTACAGTACAACCCAGTGACCTACAATGAATGCCATGAGCAGCAAGAGCTTGGCAGGGCCAGCCTGCTCATTGAAAATACTTTCTTTCAAAACAGTTGCTTGTCTTTTTACAATGGAAAGTCATAACACTTATTATTTAAAAAAAGAGGCCGATTTATGTATTTGCAGAAACAGATATAATGCTTAACGCTATTCAACACACTTATGAGACTTACACAAGTCCAAGTTTTCCTCCTATCTTTCCTCTGTGGTGAGCTTTTGATTTCTCTTATGTTTAACAGACAGTTTAGGTTATTTCTGCAAAGGCACTTAGTCTATCCATGGAGGATGGAGGAAGGCAGCAGATGGTACCTGCAGGAACCCTACGTGAACCTTGCCTTTCGTGAAAGACGTGGACAGGTAATGATCTGGCCTCTGCAATGGCTAGATGTTAGACAGGGGAATGGTGCAGGTAATACTCTACTCAAGGGAGATAAACAATATATTTTGTTCTCTATTCCAGCATCTACTGCAGGGTCCTCTTTCTGTGGCTGGAACATAGTCTTTCCCCTCATTTTTCACCAAACTCTCTCAGTGATGCTATTCAGCTGAAACTTCTCATGTGCTTTACGTATCATATTTTAAGACATCAAAGCTCCCATCAAGACAGGGAATAAAAAGTCAGGCTGGGAATCAATGGATTATTACTCAGGGTGATTCATTTAAGACAACACAGTTATGTTAGATAACTATTTTAAGACGCTATGATTCAATTTGATTTGAATTGCTTCTTGTTGAACTTGTAACCTTTCACTCCACCCTCTCCCTCTTGGGCCTGCTCTTACTGAAGTCACTTGGATCCCTGCCATAACGTATACAGGCTGCAAGCAATGGTGTAGAAAAAGCAGTACAGAAAGGTTGTGTGACAGAAGAATTTGGCATCCTTTTCAAGGAGAAATAGAATAATCACCAACTTGGCATTTGAGTTTCTAGAAGCTGCACACCCCCCCCCCCCCCCTCTCCCTCTTGTCTA
>VYZW01047384.1:13689-54952 GCA_013401315.1 Balaeniceps rex
GCCCTTCTTAGGTCTTGGATCAAATACAAAAAAGCAAAAATAATCTTGATTTAAATAGTACTGCTTATAGAATCACAGCGTGTGCTGTAAGGAGCGTCTCAGGTCTGGAATAATAGACATGTCAAACTCAGGAATGAAGTTCACTGGCATATGTGAAAACTAATACAGCCGCTGTCCACACTTGGTTTGCTGCCTCTTAGCCAGTGCTGTGTTAGTAATCACTCACTTTCAAATACTGTCATAATTTTTACTTAAATAGTACAGAAATCAAGGGCAGGAACACCAGACAATCTCAGAATTGTATGATACGGGTCCAACTTCTACATCTAATAATAATTAATTTTAAGGCAGACCTTTCTTCCCTTTGCTTCCTAGTAGTAGCTTCCATTAGGATTCAATCAGGAAGCCAGAGAAAGGAAAGTTAATTGCATCGAGCTAAATCCTTACTCACATCTCTAGATGTTTGTTCTTTTCTCCTCACCTTTGATTTCCAATAGCATCAGCTTAAGAAATATCAAGGAATTAAAATGCACAGAGATACGAGGAAGGCTCTTCCCAGAGGTGTAAGTATCGAGAAGAGGAAAAATATTATACATAAACCAGTATCTCCATGCACAAAGCAAATGAGAATTTCCCAGCCTTCTCACCAGTTCACACATACCAATCTGGTGAGAGATGGGAACGTACTCTGTGCGCAACTATTTAACCATTATAGATTTAACATGGGGTAGAAAAGGAATGAAAGGAAAAGTAGTACTCTGTAGTTGTTTCAGTGAGTTTATTTTGATGTAAAATGGAAATGAAAATTTCTTTCAGCACCTGCTGTCTCTGAGTACAGAGACAGAGTTCTGGTTTGAAAGAACCCACTTTACGTAACAACTTTTTATGTTACTTTTAAGTGAGTAAGACTGACTCAGCCTTCCCTGTCTCACCGAGTCCTCACCACACCTCACTTGCTTGGCAAATATAAATAATGTTATTTTTGAAAGACTGAAGGAAGCCAGAGAAAGTAATTATGCAGCTTGATAACTTTAAACCACAGTGCAAAATTTAAACCGCTAAACAGCATTAGATCATACACAGAGTGCAGAGTAGTGAAGATCTTTGACTTTAGTGCAACCCACGACATGATTAATTTAGAGAAACCCAGTGAGCTGGAAGACACCTACATAAGTGAAAATTACAGATTGAGAACGTACACGAGGGAGAAGGGGTGTCAAAGAAGAAAATATTATGGAACAGTGTTCACTATTGAGTATTTATAATCTCACTTTACCTAGAATAACCCCAGCTCCACATGATGCCAGCTACATAAAAGACTTGAAGTGACAGCCAGTCAGATCACTGCACAGCTTCCAGGTATCTTAAACTTATCCCTGCCTCAAAATATGCATGAAGCAGCAATTTCACAGCTGATTGTTATTTTAGACTGCAAGGTCCCAGCAGGCTCATTTCCTTTCAGCTCTTCAGCCTTCCCGTTTAGCTACATCTTGATATATCCCTCAGCCAAGAGGGACAATTCTGATCATCTGTTCTGATCTCCTGGATAAGACAAGCCCATCATACCAGCTCACCTGGGAGCTGAGCTGCATGCCCTGAATTCTTCACTGGGACAAATCTTCCAAAAGCCTAGTATTCCCCCATTAACTAAAGCATCTCTGGACTGTGTGGTGGTGTTCTGCAACCTGCACTCCACAGAATTCATCTAATACTGTTACTAAACTCTCTTAAGAAACTACACAGAAAGTTTACAAACATGCTGATCTTTATTCCTCCAGCACCCTTGAATTATCAAAACCACTGGAAGCAGCACCATCTATCATACAAGAGATGGAAACCCTGTGTTCCAAAGCAGCTGTCTGGTTCAACAGAATAAAGACTACGTAAAAGGAAAAAAGAAAAAAAAAAAAAGAAAAAAAACAAAACAAAACAACCAAAGCCATTGATCTGATATACTGGAGAATAACTGGACTCAGTGAGTGCTCTTCACCCAATAGACTGTGAAGATAAGAGGACAAATCTTTCATTTAGACATTTTTCATCTTCCTGTTGGCACATACGATAAAACCACTTTTGACTGCAGCTGTCATACTAGGAAATGTAGATCCATAAGACCTGAGAATTCATTTTTCAGTGCGGTATCTAAGAATCTGAATTGCAGAAGTTAGCACTGAGAATTAGGAAAAAATTTGAGCTCTGCCACTGGAAACTGGGAAAAACAATACATCCTTACCACAGATGTTATTATTACTTAGCAATTAATGGATAGAACACAAAAATTTTGGGCACAGTTTACTTAATGCAATCCATTTTTTTCTTCTGAATACTTCAGTCCAGCTCCTTCATCTACTTAGGCACAAAACATCCTTGCAGATCGCATGAACAGCCAGAATAATATTTTCCAGATGTAAAATTAATGGCACTGGTTGGGTTTTGGTGTAATGGGTAGGGCTGAGACAGAGAAAACACTAGTACCTCTTAGAGCAGCTTCTGTTCTAAATTAATCCTCAGGACTTCCTAGGATGCTTGATGCACCAGAGGGCTATAAAGGTTATTCATCCTTTCTGACTGCTGCTGACTCCAAGGCTGTAGCTGTTCTCAGCCAGATGGCATTTATTTTTCATCAAACAGGAACAACATTTTCAGTTATAGTTTTGCCTACCACAGGACCACGTAGGGCCTGATCCTGTGAAGTGGTGATTAATCTCTGCAAGGTGAGAAACTAATCCCAAAGGAACCAAGAAGTAGCTCCACTTGGCATATTAGAACTTGAAGTTTCAGTTGTGATCTTGCAGCTCTTTTACCAGGCAGATAGTCCATTTTGATGACCGAACTGCATAAACCTTCCTCGCATCACTGAGCGGGGATACTCATTCAGCCCCAGATCCTTCTGCCAAAGTCTCATGAGGCATTTATTCTAGCAACCAAAAGCTATCCGTATTACTTCATAGACAATCTGGATCAGCAAATATATACCGCTCATTAGAGAAATTTAAAAACACTGACTGGAAAATAAGACAGATTTTTTTCTCATTCCTTAGCTTCTTGCCCATCAGAGGTGTTTTTTTTCACCATATTGGTAGTTTTCCAATCTCTGATCTGTTCAATACATTTGGGAAAGGTTTTTCATTGTTTTCTTTTTTCTTCTTGAAATGTCCACTTCAGCTGAATTTCACTATAAGAATTTTGATTGCTTACAAAATTATTTTCTTCATGTAATTATTTCTTACCTTTCATTGCCCTCCTCAAATTGTTCAACTGCAGTAATAGGTGGTATTTTCCCATAGCCTGAAAGAACATATACCACAAAACCTGAAAGACTCTGTTTGCTTTCTGCATTCACCTTGAAGCACTGTCGCCCACCAACCTGAAGGAAACCTGGACCTTCCCTCTATGCCTACACAAACCTTTACTAACAACTCCACTTCAACTAACTCATGTTTTCACACTTCATAGACTATTTATACTTCTTTGCCTTCAGGTGAATGACATAGTTTATAGAACTCAGTAGTTAATCCATCTTGCAGCACCGCAGGCTGAGAAAAGGCTGTTAATTCCCATGCTTCTGCATGTGTGGTTATACAGACATTAAGGTCCCTAAATGGACACGGCATTACAGACAAAAGCACACGTTATAGGATGCTATTGCAGAAAGACAAGAACAGGCCTCCTCCCCAGAGTCCCAGGAAGCAGATGAAGAGGACAGTAAGAGCAAGGAGGGCAGCCAGCTGTAAGAGGTGAAGGGAGAAAACTATAATTAGCAGTTTTGAAGGTGCCTCCAGGTGTTAATGCCAAATTTAAAGGGCTAGCACTAGAAGCACCACACTGAAGGAATGTTTCTGTAAGAGAGTAATTTTACTCTCTTAACTAATAAGTTAGTATGAACTAAAAATAAGGAAGAAATGTCTGTCAGAGGAGAGAAGAGTGCAGAACTATGTCTGAATGTTATTACACATTCTAAAAAAGTGGTAGTACTGATTCTCAGGATTTACGAAGGTGAACAGGAGACACAGCAGTAAATTCTGTAGGTTGCTTTGGTTATTATTACCTCCATGATGTTCTTATTTTTTTCTATTATATTTATTATGGTTATGTTTAGACACTTGAATATGACTTACACTTCTGGGAAGGGCCTGTGGCAAAATCAATGGCACTACTTCTGCCTCCTGCTTTTTATGGGAAGCCTTTTTCTCTAGGCACGTTTTGAGAATATCTATCAGGAGGGGAAACTGATCATCTGTAGTTGGGTAGGTACTCTCATATCTATTAGTATAGCTCATTAGACTTCATACCCCAAATAAATTCCAACATGTAGAGAACATGGTGAAACCACAGACCTTTGAGATGTCTGTGTCCCTGCAATGAGGTCACAAACGAGTGCTAGTTTTGAATGCCTACAATTTGGACTTGTGGTGGCATTCCTGTTGGGGATCTGGCTCAAAAACTATTCTGAGTCCTGAGAAACTCAAAGCCCAAGGCAGAGAGGTGGCTGGTATACAGGGAGTTTGCAGTTAAAACCAGCTTAATCAAATCTACCTCTGTGAATAATGGTTTATCAAGTGGCAGTCTCCTCTGGGTCATTCATAAAGGTTTTAAATAGGACAGTGCCCAAATGTAGGAAAAGCACCTGATATTCCTTCCCATTTTTGCCATTAATGAGAAAGGGAAAGGAAGCCATGGTTTGGCACACCTGACACAATTACTGTCCATCAGAAAAGACTGGCGACATCACAGGTGGGCAACTACAAAGAGCTTTACAGCCCCCAGGAGTGACTTTGACCCACAGCACTGTCCCTAGAATGAGGTCGCGCACTCCCTGGTGCTCACTGATCTCAGTTCTGCTTCCAGCTGTGTGCCACAGACAAACTCTCCCTTTACTGGATTTACTGGCAGAGCCAGCATAGCAGTCCAAGAATGAGTGGAGATGAAGCCTGCAGAGGTGGTACAGTCAGGATATACTTCATACTGCCTCCTGTTCCTACTGCAATAGCTTCACAGCCTATCCACGCTGATCTGCTCTATCATGAGGGCTTTTCTGGAAGAGAGAGGTTTTTTTCAAAGCAGGTATAGGCCTCTCATTCTCACAATCCTCTTGCTTTTGCTTATGAATGCAAGGACAGTGATTTGCAATCACAAAAGCACAGAAGAAAAAGCCACTTCCGGCCCAGACCCATCCCCATTCAAGCTCTGTCACTGAACATCCTCTGGGTATCTGGCTGAAGCAGTCTAATACAATGAAAAAGGCTATTGGCTTTATGTTTTAATTTAGCCTTCTCATATATCTTCTATGCAGCCACAAAAGCGCCTTTTTGATTTCTAATTCATGTAGAAAATCACCATCTTGACTCCAGTGTAAAGGATGAAATATCAAAAATATCAGTATCCACCTAAGTAATTTTTAATGAATTGAGTCCTTTGTCCAACAACAAATGAACTTGTCCTTTTGGTGGAGTAATACAATCTAATCTGTTCTTATTTTTGGATTAATTTCAAAAACTATTTCTCTGCATTTGAGAGCTTTCTCTTACCCTTCTATGTGCAATTTTTCTTTCTTAAAATAAACTTTAAACCCTATTTTTACTTTCCTTTCTAATTTCCGCTTGGGGGAAGATTTCTTCCCCTAAAAGGCCTAGAGCTAAACTGAGAAATCCTTGCCAATGTGTAGTTTCATTTGCATTTACCTTGCAGAAATATAAATGGTATATTTCTTGTCCTGGCTTGAAGTACACAGGCTCTGAGGTACTCAATCCATGGGTTCTACTCTGATACTTACATTTTTTATTAGCTGGACCATGCCATCCTTTTACCCTGTAGACCTTCAGGAAAGTAGAAGAAAGATATTGGTGTTGTAACAATCTTCCAAAAAATACCTAGTGTGTACCCTTGTTTTATACAGGTTTTTAATCTGGAAAGCTTGGGCTCCCTTTTTTCATTACATATAACAGCTCAAATAATAAACACAAATAAATACGTATTTTATGTGTTAAATTATATGAGTCATAAAAGTAATTTAAAAAAAGACAAAATATATTTTAAGTCCATCTACTCTCATGAACCTTCTTATTTTTCCTGTCACATCACATCTCACGACAAATTCCTTTGTCTCCTTTTCATGTTATGCAGCTATTTCTGTTTCTGTTCACCCACTGCCAGACTCTGATCTCAGTAACATTGGTGTAATTGCATTAACTCCAGAGTGGCCCCCAGTGTCTGGATGAAAGTCTGATACTCTTGGTTCAATCCAGATAAAACAGTAGTAATGCTTGCTGGCAGAAGGCAGCATTTTTGGGGATTTGACAAGGACTGTGACCAGACTTCAGACTGAGGGCAAACATGTATATCCATCTGTTGTCAAGACAATCTGCAGTCCCAGGGTCTGTTGGGTTTGGCTGTGAAGGGTCTGCTGTCGGTCCCCTGGGTGGGATTCACGGGGTACGTTCTCAGGATCCTGCGCTCTGGCTTTCATTCCCACTGCTGTCTACTGCCGTGGGACCAGCCCCAGCCCCTGTGCGCTGTGCGAGAGCTCTCTGGGCCAGCTTCTTCCTCTTTGGCACAGGCCCTGTCTTACCCTTAGGCAATCATCTCTTCCAGACAGTGCTCTGCTGTGGGTTGAAGAGGTGAGTTGTGCCCTGCAGAAGATGGGCACTTTTTCAGGAAGTAGCATAGATGTACAAACTCCCATTCAAGCTATTTAATTATCTTAGTCACACACATGAAGACTACAGAAAGTGTGAGAATCTTTGTTTAAAAAGTGTAACAAATTATAGTATTACATACATTAAACAACACGCACTTTAATGACAAACTGTATCTTTGTGAGCTTTCTGACTCACTGATGGCACCATCCCATCAGTGTCTATGGAGGCCAAGAGAAAAAAAAACAGTTGTGCTCTGACTCTTCAGTCTGTGCATCTCACTCTTCAAGGAAGGAGCTACTGCTGGAGAAGACCATCTCATATTTTTTTCTATGAAAAACTGGAACGTTTAACAAAAGCTAGTGGACCATGCCTGAATCTGAGTCAATTTCGACAGGCTGGGACAAATAATGAAAACCCATTCTGTTCTCTCCTGTCTTTTCAATCTCACACAACCCCTCCACTGTAGCAAGACTCCATTTACTACACCTAAAAGACCAATGATGTTTTTCCTAGTTGACACATCCACAGACATACAGATTTTTCTCATTTATTATGGCTTTCCTCTTCTGTTATTTCCCCTACTATACTGTTTGTGCTCCACAAAAGTCTTTTAAAACATCTCCCTTTACTGACTTATCTGCTGAGACTCGATTCTACTCAAGCTCTGGATCAGAGTCTATCAAACTAAGAATTATGTTATCTTGACTCTTAAACTGTAGGACTTGCTTGTCACTGTACTGTTATTGCTCTTCAAATAGTTTTCATAATGAATACAAAATAATTATTTTCATAGTATTCTGTTTCCTTTCTTTAGTTAGTGTATTAAGCGGTACTCAGGCAAACACAATATGGTGCTCTAGTTTCCAGTCTGAAGGATAAAACTGTTTCCATTTGAGTTTGGCTATATACACCAATGTCCTGCCTCCAGGGTCCTCACACAATTTGCATTTCCACCTAGATCCTTATTCTCCCTGAGTTTTAACTGAGTCTGTATCAAACTAATTTTTCCATTATGTTTGTTGACCAGACGCTGAACAGACACCTAACTAGCAAAGAAATTTGAGCTACTTATGTTACTAGTATGTCTATGCCAAATAAAATCAATATTAGCATAATTATATTACCATAAACCCAAGAATTTCCTGAATCTGTGGGTTGGTGGAGGAAATCCCAAGCCACTCCACACAAGTTGTCCACGACTGTCATTTCTGTGTTTGTGCATGCCACTATAGTGAACAGCAATAGCAATAGCTGACAAGCACTGGCTGCTCTGGTATTTCTTGGTGTGCTCCTTGGGCCCATTACTCACCTGGGAATTGCACCCCTTGCATGTTTCAACTCTGTTCCACAACACCGTTTCGTGAATCAAAGGGCTGACACAAACCTATTCCGACAAGCCTGAAAGAGAATGGCAAACTTCACAGGAATGCCCCAAATTCCTGGCCAGGGTCTGAATTCAATATATCAGCCAGGGATTGGCCTGTAACCCTCATGCTAGGAACCATCTGCTTACATGCTAAACGAAAGTTGCAGGAGTATGACAGCAGCAAATTCAAAATATTATCAAGCTTGAAGACAGTCAAATTATATGTGTCCTCCTGCTTGCACAGATTATTGCTTGAATATCTATCAAATTACAGCAAATGATCAAAACATATCCAGTGCAACAGTTGTTATACCCACTGCCCTTCAAAAAGTGTGATGGACTCTTAAAACCAGAATTACACACATGGCTTATCACTGGATCCCTTTCTGTTCCTCTGCAAACAGACATCAGTCTGGGAGAATGTCTCTTATTTCTGCTGGCTTTGGAGCTCTTAAACTGGATGGATACAGGTCTGGCTGCTGCAGCTGGCTGGATTAGGCTCTTGCAATGTGCTCCATACCTTAAGTCATTCCACAAGCCTGACTGTGGTCAGTAGATGACAGCCCAGTTCAGCTTGCAGTGGACAGTAGATGACAGCCCAGTTCAGCTTGCAGTGGAAGTCACTGGTGATACTAGTGTTTAGCATCTGCTTTGATTGTCCAGAGAATCATAGAATCATAGAATCATTTGGTTGGAACAGACCTTTAAGATCAAGTCCAACCATACCTGTCCACTACTAAACCATGTCCCTAAGTGCCTCGTCTACCCCGTCTTTTAAATACCTCCAGGGATGGGGACTCCACCACTTCCCTGGGCAGCCTGTTCCAATACTTGAAAACCCTCTCCGTGAAGAAGTTTTTCCTAATATCTAATCTAAACCTCCCCTGGCGCAACTTGAGGCCATTGCCTCTCGTCCTATCACTTGCTACTTGGGAGAAGAGACCAACACCCACCTCGCTACAACCTCCATAAACTGCAGTTTTGCTCTCTAAATACTGGATGGCTTGGACTCTGGTTACATCTTCCACTGAGGTGCAACCACTGCACTGGTTAATGTGGCCACAGGAGCTGAAGTCCCCACAGTTTAAAATAAAGTGACTTGCCATCATGATGTTGTGATGGCCCCTTGCCTTTGCAATTTATTCCACTTGTTTGAACTGCAATATCTAGTATCTGTTCACTTTCAAGACAAATTTCATTTACAGGAATAGAAAATGCAAGACACAGGCTGCTATTTATTCCTCACAAATGAGGTACTGTTTAGCTGATTTTATTTGTATAGCAGCCATAGGTGAAGACTTCTGGTTTACTTGTCCTGTACTGTGCTTTCACAGTAGAGTACCTGGGAAAAAAAAAGATAGACACTTTTAAAATACCTGTAATAGTTACAAATCAACATAAGAAATCATTGAGTGGTGTCTGCACACATGCACTGCAGACAGGAGCACAGATCTCTATTTAGCACAACATTAGTATGCAAACTCAAGTGTCATTAGAGCTGTCTAAGGCTGGAGGTGGATATGTAGGTACCCAAGTAGCTGCAGGGAGGTGTCATGATGATACACAACAGCTGGGTACTTAAATTCAATATGAAGTGGGGGGCCAAAGTATCCTAAGAATTGAAAATGGTCTTTGGAGACAGCAAACAAAAAAGTCCACCTTTACTCTAAAAAAAACAAAAGACTTTATGGCAGGTTAGCAAAAGAGGAACCAGCTGTGAAGCAGAAATTAAGATACCGATTAGCACAGGTCGTTGCTCGTCTAAGCAAGTACAACTTATTTAAGGTCCATGCAGTCCAGAGAGAAACCTATAAAAAACATCAGAGGATTAAATTCATCTCACTTCATTTTAGCTACCTAAAAGTTAAATTTCTAGTCTCAGCTGCACAACGAGGCTCTCTGTAGCCAAAGGGGAGACACACAGAAACCTCCAGCTCTGTGTCCTCCCCCTACTCTCACCTGCCCACCTGGAAAGGATTGGGTTGCCTCTGTAGACACCTATTTCCCTTCATCAGTTAGAGAAGCCACAGGAGTGCCTGGATGCCAAACTTTCAGGTCAATCCGGTTCAGCCAGGTGAACCATGGAGTAAGGGGTAAATTAGGTAGGGGAGAAAAGTGCTGTGCTGCCAGTAGCGGGCAGCCCCAGCTGTGCCCGCAGCCCACAAGCACTGGCCTGGGGGATCAGCCCAGCTTCTCCCAGCCAGCCCAGCCAGCCAAAAGCAAGGGGACACCCCCCAAACCACTGGGCTAGCAGATTTTGAGGGAGCAGGGAATGACCTCAAGCACCACTGAGCAGCCGAGCCACAGCTACTCTGAAAGTACAACTGAATGGGAATGAGGATTTTTGCCTGTGGCCACCAGCATTGTAGCAGGAGCACATTTCCAGTTATAACATGCTCACTTGATGCCTACGCATATTCAGAATATTTTTCCCCACAGTGCAGTCTGATCATCACTTTATCCCCATAAAAGTTAAGCAGACACAATCCCTGCACAGTGTAACACCCAAGCTAACCTCAGCCTACCTCTGCATTCACAGGCAATCAGACACAAATTCTCCTCCACTTTGCTTTCTGTCCTAAACCAGATAAACATTCGCATGAGAGATGGCAGATTATTGTTAAATAGTCCACTGTTTTGCCACTGAACTGAGTAATGAGGGTAGCCTTGCCTGAAGGCTCCCTGACTTTGCACATTTTAATCAAGAATAGAGGTCAGTGATGAAAAATTAAAGTTCTCATTTTTCCAGAGCATGTAATTTATCTTGTAATTTAATCAAGACTAATATGCTGCTTTTTATTACACAGCATATCATTTGTCATAGAAGGGCCAAATTTCCATTAGGATTTGAGTGACTGAAGACTGTCAGACCCTCAATAGATTTTCAAAACCATTTAATGCTTTTGAAAATACCATCAAATATGTTCAAGCCTGTAGACACCCTTTCAAAATCAGGCCCAACCCTCCTAAAACAAAAATCAGAGGTAAAGTTAGTTACACAGTATCAAATCAGCAAAGAAGCAAATGTGAAATGCATGAATTAAAGGAAGGAACAGAAAACCAGGGCTGCAGCCAAAACAGAAACCAACAAGTCTGTATAAAGAAAGGAAATCAAATGCATCCCTTTGTCAGACAAAATCACACAGTTGCTTTCATTCCCTGTAATTACTTCTGTCGATCCAGCCCTTCCTGGCTGCTCCCACACAGACAACCAGAGGTCCTGCACTCTCTTCTTACTCCGCTTTCATGGGGAACAGGGACTGGAAAACTGCTGTGTCTGGCTTTCTAAGGCTCCTAGGTATGTGTCTGCGAAGACGTTGTGCCACTGGCACATCACATCCTACACATCATTACTCGATGGCTCTACTCAGCGTACGTTTTTGGAGTCACACCAGTCAGGAAGCCCAGGGTCAGAATTACACCTTAATTCTCATAGCAGTTATGTTGCAGCTGATGGGAGCCAAAAAGCCAGGAGGTAGCACACTGCAGTTCCTGCTAATGTTTGAGGGCTTGGGTTTTTTCCTCCAAGACCCATTTCACTGCAGTGGCAATGAGTAGTACCATGACGTGCTGCAGGTAATGGCAAGGCTTTGGCAGCATGTCATTCAGTGTTCCCATCATGGCTCTTGCTCTCACATACATGCTGTGGTCATGGCCTCACTGCTCTGTGCGCTTCCCACTGAAGTCAGCCAGAGAACCCCCATTGCAGGCTCACAGCCGGCAAGAAGAGTCCTTCAGCAAAACAAGTAGCATGTCATCTGCATCCCTGCTCATACTCAGATTCCCTGTGGACACACAGGACTACAAATGAAGCATGAAGATACTCAGGCACCCAGTGGGAAGGCAGCATAATTGGAAGGGAGACTGCATTTCTACATTTTTGTTCTTGCTTCCAAACAAGCAGTAAACTGACTCTGGGATCCCTTGCAAAGACTGCATGAAGCAGAAGGAATCAGGAAAGTCTGCAAAAGCAGCTAGGCTCTGCTAATGTCCATGAGCTAAGAAGCAACACTGTGAAAGAGGCTACCAGGAAGTTGTTTACGCATCAACGAGGCTTTTGTCAAAGAGGTTTGTCTAGTAGACTCACATGTCCCAAGATAGGTGGTGACAAGTGTTCAATTCCAGAGCCTGTCTGTGCAAAAATTGAAATCAAGAGGTTTATGCTTTGGCTCCTGTACTGGAAGTTTATGTAAACAGCTGTCTCCATCAGGCAGCTGCTTATTTGGATTCTCCCACCCATGTCTTTTGTGTCACCTAGAAATCTCTTCCATATTGAAGGAGAAGACTGTGGACTTTAGTCCCAGGTACCCTTTAGCCTGCACAGATCACTGCAATTAACACAAGGTCCTGCATGTCCACGGCATCTCAAACCTGCGGCACATGCACTGATGGTGCGCAAAGGAGCAGTAAGTCAACTCAGTCTCTTTGCAGTCCTCTGTACTAGTCCCACACCCCATTGGGGTATGTCAGACTTGCATCACCTGCACACATAAGACCTGCCTAGGAAACCCCCCTTCTCCCCACAAAATCATTACACCTAAGTCCCAATACACCTTGTATGAAGTTGCTGTTTCTAGCTATTTTTGATACTCTAGTGTATTGGGTTTGCGTGACAAGGTTTTGATAGCGGGGGGGGGCTACAGGGGTGGCTTCTGTGAGAAGCTGCTAGAAGCTTCCCCCATGTCCGATAGAGCCAATGCCAGCTGGCTCCAAGACAGACCCACCGCTGGCCAAGGCCGAGCCCATCAGCGACAGTGGTAGCGCCTCTGAGATAACGTATTTAAAAAGGAGGAAAAAAAAAAACAAAAACAATGGGACACAAACTGCAGCTGGAGTGAGGAGTGAGAATATGTGAGAGGAACAACTCTGCAGACATCAAGGTCAGTGAAGAAGGAGGGGGAGGAGGTGCTCCAGGTGCCAGAGCAGAGATTCCCCTGCAACCCCTGGTGAAGACCATGGTGAGGCAGGCTGTCCCCCTGCAGCCCATGGAGGTTAATGGTGGAGCAGATATCCACCTGCAGCCCATGGAGGACCCCACGCCAGAGCAGGTGGATGCCCGAAGGAGGCTGTGACCCTGTGGGGAAGCCCCTGCCAGAGCAGGCTCCTGGCAGGACCTGTGGACCCATGGAAAGAGAGGAGCCCCGCTGGAGCAGGTTTGCTGGCAGGACT
This sequence comes from Balaeniceps rex, assembly GCA_013401315.1. Classification (NCBI taxonomy): domain Eukaryota; kingdom Metazoa; phylum Chordata; class Aves; order Pelecaniformes; family Balaenicipitidae; genus Balaeniceps; species Balaeniceps rex. Next base: position 26,863 of record VYZW01047384.1, read on the forward strand.
CGTGACCCTGTGGGGGACCCACGCTGGAGCAGTCTGCTCCTGAAGGACTGCACCCTGTGGAAGGGACTCATGCTGGAGCACTTCATGAAGAACTGCAGCCCGTGGGAAGGACTCACATTGGAGAAGTTCATGGAGAACTGTCTCCCATGGAAGGGACCCCACGCTGGAGCAGGGGAAGAGTGTGAGGAGTCCTCCCCCTGAGGAGGAAGGAGCGGCAGAGACAATGTGCGATGAACTTACCACAACCCCCATTCCCTGTCCCCCTGTGCCGCTCAGGGGAGGAGGTAGTGAAACTGGGAGTGAAGTTGAGCCCGGGAAGAAGGGAGGGGTGGGGGGAAGGTGTTTTAAGATTTGGTTTTATTTCTCATTACCCTACTCTGATTTGATTGGCAATAAATTAAACTGATTTTCCCCAAGTCGAGTCTGTTTTGCCTGTGACAGTAATTGCTGAGTGATCCCCCTGTCCTCATCTCGACCCATGAGCTTTTCCGTTATATTTTCTCTCCCCTGTCCAGTTGAGAAGGGGAGTGATAGAGCGGCTCTGGTGGGCACTTGGCATCCAGCCAGGGTCAACCCACCACATCTAGTTATCAAGGACAAGGAAAGTGCACTGAATTAGAATCATCATAGAATAGAATCATAGAATAGTTTGGGTTGGATGGGACCTTTAAAGGTCATCTAGTCCAACCCCCCAGCAACAAGAAGGGACATCTTCAACTAGATCAGGTTGTTCAGAGCCCTGTCCAACCTGACCTTGAATGTTTCCAGGGATGGGGCATCTACAGCCTCTCTGGGCAACCTGTTCCAGTGTTTCACCACCCTCATTGTAAAAAATTTCTTCCTTATATCTAGTCTAATAGCTACTGAGATTTAAGATGTCATGTGGCTTCACACATGCAGTTGGTAAAGCTCCTCTTCATTTTCCCAGTAGTCAAATGTGAATCACATCCAAGGCTCTATCCACCTTGAGAAATCGGCAACATATCCTTCTACTAATGAAGTGCAATGGCAACAGCATCTTCATGGCGCTCATCCTCTTTGCCCTCTGCCTTACTTGATCCATCACAGGTCAAACTCAGCACTGCCTGAATGAAATACATGGCCTGCTCCTGTTGGAGATAAGGGTCCAACGATGATGCTGTGAACTACTCACATCCTTGGTAGATGAGGCGTGAAACAGGTCCCTGAACAGATGATGTAGCTATAGCACTGGGAAAGCATCACACCACATCCATACAGTGTGGGGGCCAGCAGCGTGAAAAGATGTTTCCTTTCTGCAGGCCATGCTGCAGGAAAACCCTGCAAGGAGCTGGATACAGGATCGCTCTGGCTCCATCCCCCTGTACTGGTTTTAAGGGTCCTGGCAGGAACTTGTATTCAGCGTAAGCATGTGAATTTAGGGGAGGGAGCAGAGAGAGAATAAATCCCTGCAAGTGAGCAAATGTAATAAACATGGTCACTCACCACTTTTCAGAATACACATGTAAGTCCCCAGTGGGACTTTGGCAAGTAAATCAGATTTTCCCACCCTGACCCAAATAATTGTTCAGAGGTGGAAATAACAGATTGCCTTTGCCTGAAATAACCATGTGCTCATCCAGGGGGATGTCAGCTGAGCAATCCTTGCTTCTCTGGACCAGTTAGACCTTGCAAAGTTTCCCCTTCTTCTCCCCGAGCTCTGTAAGGACCCACTTGCTTTGGGCCTGATCCAAATTCCACCGACGTTGGTGGAAAGTCTCTATCTAGCTCACATAGATTTTTCAACAACCCCTCAGCCATTAAAATGATGAAAAGGATGAGTGGGTAGACTCCAAACAATTCTGGGCCTCCTCAGAAAGTCTTTGCCAACGTTTCAGACCCAATCCCTGAAAGGTCACTTCATTAGGAATGGACACAGGGGATCAATCCCTAAGAAAGGGGCCCTCAGGCCCCCCCACCCCTCCTCCTCCTCCCACAATAGGGTACCTTTAAGGCCACAGGCCCCCCAGCTGCCAGAACAGCCATATATGGTGTCATGGTTTAACCCAGCCAGCAACTAAGCACCACACTTGCCCACTCCCTCACGGTTGGGTGGGGGAGAGAATCAGAAGAGTAAAAGTGAGAAAATTTGTGGGTTGAGATAAAGACAGTTCAATAGGTAAAGCAAAAGCCACACATGCAAGAAAAGCAAAACAAGGAATTCATTCGCTGTTTCCCATCAGCAGGCAGGTGTTCAGCCATCTCCAGGAAAGCAGGGCTCCATCACGCATAATGGTTACGTGGGAAAACAAACACCATCACTCCCAATGTCCCCCCCTTCCTTCTTCTTCCCTGAGCTTTATATGCTGAGCATGATGTCATATGATGTGGGATATCCCTTTGGTCAGTTGGGGTCAGCTGTCCTGGCTGTGTCCCCTCCCAACTTCTTGTGCACACCCAGCCTACTCGCTGGTGGGGTTGTGTGAGAAGCAGAAAAGGCCTTGAATCTGTGTAAGCACTGCTCAGCAACAACAAAAACATCCCTGTATTATCAACACCGTTTCCAGCACAAATCCAAAACATAGCCCCATACTAGCTACTATTAAGAAAATTAACTCTACCCCAGACAAAACCAGCATATATGGTTATTTGCATAGCTGTCACAACGGCCTCCTGATGCCATGAGCTACCTCACCACCTTTTGCTCTGGACCCTATAAATACCGGGCCCCTAGTAGCTGGCCCATATTCGCTGAGCTTCCAGGCCCACAAACTCCATGATGATTGGAAGAAAGAGGTCCCACAGCAACAAAGCGAGTGGTTGCCCACCTCTGCATGGGCAGGCAGACAAGCGATTGCAGGAAGCATGGAGGAAGAGGCGGCCGCATCAGAGGGAGCGATGGCCATCACTCATGTAGCTTATGGTTGGATCCACCCAAAGCTGAAGAAGAGTCCATGGAGATGCGTCCACCTCCAGGATGGCTCCCCTGGCACCACTACATCGTGCCAGGGCTCCTCTCCACGACGCCATTGATGCGATGCTGCAGGACTGCCCAGCCAGCGCCCTACCCTTGGCCTTACCTCTGCACCTGCCACTAGCTGAGAGACCTACCCTCCATGCCTGGCCAGCCTGCAGGCTCACGTATTCCATCTCCCTGGCATCAACAACTATTTTGTTGATGGCCACAAGTCTTGTAAGCCCTTCCTTCCCATCCCCCTCGCTCTCCCCTACCCCCACCCCTTCCGAAGGAGTGCCATCTCCTCTGCTCTGAGCCCCAAGAAAAGGGGACGAGGCAACATAGCTTCTGCCAGGCTGCTGCACTGGGAGAAGTCCCTCAGAGAGCCACTGAGGACCCTGGGGCCTGGAGGGGGGATTTCTTCAGCCTGAGGATGATAAAGCTGCCAGACGGGTGGAGATGAAGCCAGACTCTCTGCAGCAGCACACAAAGAACAGCAACAGATCAAGAAGAGACATCAGAGAGATAGCCATTCCTCTGGCAAAGCAGAAGACCGCAGATCTGCCAGGAAGAAGTGCTGGCCTTCAGCATTAAGGCCCCTTCTAGCTGCTTTGTTAGTTCTTTTCAAGATTAGGTAATAAAAAATTAAATATAAAACAATAAATACTGAATGTTAATGAAGACAGGCTTTATTACTTTTTCTCTATTACTCTTTTTTGGTCTACTTAAGTCAACCTTAGACATTCTTTTCAAGTAACCAACACTTAAAAAACAATGAGCCTATATTAATTTGATATTTGCTTTATAATTAATCAGAACCATATCTACAAAAATCTTCATATTTCTATAAAAGGTCGTGTTACCAACTCAGTTGAACTGCATGTTTGGATGTAATGTGTGGTTACCTTAACCAAAGCCTATCTAAACTACTTCAGTTATCTAAACTGGCACATATTCCTTTCATTAACAGATGGAAAAACCTCTGTAGGCCAACACAAGCTATCAAAGACATCCAAGTGCCTTTCTGCTTCTGTCACTCTAAGAAGTTTAGACCCTGCCAGGGACCTTGTAAACCATGGGAATAACCAAATTAATGTTTTAAAAAATTGGTATTCAGTTTTTAGTAAAGCTACTTTTAAGTTATTTGTGAAAATAGAAAAGCCTTGTTGAGCTGGTCTTTAAAACTTTCAACCCAAGAAACACTAATACACATGAAAGCAGTTTTTTCTGTTAACTAACAATCTTTGTCCTTTAGTGTGAGGACTTGCCTGAAGTCTGGGTGTCTACTAGTGTAGTTACACTATGATGGATAGTATAACCGCATATACCAGGGTGCATAGCTGAGAGGTACTCTCAGCTCTGCAGGGGGAAAGGCAGGGCCCATGTGGGGATTTTTTTGAGATTTGGGACTGGAGATCACCCTGTTGTTATTTTTTCCTAAAATATAATACAACCTGCATGACCTGGAGGAAAGATCTACTACTGTTTTTAAGAGGCCAAGTGGAAAAAGCAGTCAGAAGTGGAGAGTCAGTGGCATTTTAATCTTGAGGAGGAGAGAGCTGTGGGCACAGAGCAGGAAGACCACACAAGGCAGTGGAGAATGAACATACAAATGTTTGCATCCATCCACCACCTTCATCAGGCAGCGCCGATGCAGCTGAGGTGTGGTACATCCAAGGTATCCAACTTGCCAATGCTCTCAGCATCATGGATTTTCCCTCAGCTATAAGAAGGAGCCAGGGCTGTTTGGCACCAAGGAACATCTGCTGCTTCCCAGTCTGTTTCTCCACTTCCCCTTTGTCTGCCAAAAGGACCAAGCTGTTCTTTGTGGGCTGGGTTTGACACCCAAGTTGTGATTAAGAGCCTCGGTCTTGAGTCTGACAGGATCAGCTACCTCCAACTCATACAATTTCACCTCAAAAGACTGGAGGAGAAGACAAGCTGAGAAAGGGGTTTTTTCCCCCCCAAGACACTGTGCAGTTTAAGTGCATGATGGGCTTTTTTCACATCTCACTGCAGCCCATTCACAGGGCTTACAGCGAGGTAAGTCAGAAGCTAGCAGAGAAGGCATCAGAAGGAGAGTCATTAACCATGATGGTCCTAGACATTTCAGGTTCATGTGTTGAATCATGGGTCCCGCTGGTACAAAGGCTTCTGAAAAAAAAAAAAAACAAAACCCAAAACATGTGTATTTCCAGAGATGAGAATACAACGAAACACTGCTTAAACGAAACACTCTTCCCACCCCAAGTCTCGCATGCAACAGACTTCCTAAGAGCTCACCTAAAGCAGTTTCTGAAATGTCTCTAGAAGGGTATGTGCCATCTTTCTACTTCTTTTTTAGTTAGACTGTTCAACACATCCACTGTTCCCTGAGCTGGCTAGTGTGAGGATGTACTTCCCTGATCTGCTAGGGACAAGTTAGATAGGACTGGCGTTATTTGGACTTCCAGACTAACAGCCACAGCTGTTAGTGAGGGCTTTGCTGCACAGAGCTGGACTGCTGACTTGGTTCCATGGCAAGCTGCTTAACGAAACAGCAAATCACCTGTATGGTGTCTCCAGAAGTTTTGCATAAAGAGAAACAGTTTTTGCTCTTCTCCTTCTTCCAGTACATCGATGACTTCTGTGAGCGTGTAAGCAGATCTGTGTGAAATGATTGGTAATAGCAGCCTGAAGTAATGGGGGGAAAAACAGCTTTTATTCTCTTGCATAAAATGTCAAAACATGGATCAGACTGGCTGAACATCCAGAAATTCTTTCCATCTGATCACCGGATTTGCCAGCCATTCTAGGATGTCTTTTTTTAAAAATGAAGATGACTTACAAAATTGTGAAGCTTGAGTAAAGACAGATACTGTTTCCAATAGGAGGAGTGATTTTATTTTGGAGTTTTAGATTATCTGTTTTTAAAGGCTTATATTTAGGGATTGCTTTTCATTCCAAAATAGTTAAAGATGCTTTATATCACAGCAAAAGGTCCCTAAAAAGTGTCTTCTTTGTTTGTTTAAATGAGACATTATCTTATTGTTAACATTTAATATAATCTTTTTGGAGTCCATTAGATCTTGTCCAAGTTGCTGATCATGTAAAATCCCAAAATATTTAAAAAGAGGCCAGCAACAGCACAAGGATTAATAAACAAAATATGACTGGCCAGCTTTATGGGCAAAGGAAAGTGCCCATTTGGGTATTTCTTTTTCTTTTGTAGGTAAAAGGAGGGGAAAAAAAAAATTATTATCCTTGCACAGGGCAACTGGGGAAATTGTAACTTTCATGGCAAATGGCTCTTTAGTGATGAAACTGAGAGGGAGAAAAATAAGTGATGTAAAATCTTCAAAGATTTACCAAAACCTGTCTGTTCAGGATTTTTTTGTGTGTGTGTGCATGTGGCAATTGGAATGAAAACTGGTAGATATGATTACTTACTAAATTTGAGGTTGTATATAGCAGCTACAGATGGTGGTGACAAAATTCTGTCTGCAGGTTTCTCTGCTCTGTATCCACACTCAGCAAAACCTCAGGAATAAACAAAAAAGCATTTGGAGAGTCTGTGCTGTGCATGCTTAGCAAATTTGAAGCTTGAACAATTAGACATGTGGCCAATGAGAATAAAAGCTGCTGTGTATATATATATATACACTGCACATACATGCTGCACTGAATGAGCAAAAAATATTTGCCATATGGAGAAGTCATAGATAGAAAGTGTTTGTGTACTGAAACAGCCACAAAATAAGAAATCTGACATTATTTTTCCTACCTTTGGCAGTGGAGTTTGTCAATGTGTCCTTTGTTGGGAATGCGTTTTAGTGTCAAGAAGACACCCAACCTTCGAAGCCCTCAACATCTTAAAGCTATTGCCTCTCAGATGAAGGCAGAGCACATCTGAGAGCATCTGCTCTGCTGAATGTAACCAGATAGCCCAGCTTGAACCCAGAGGAAAACCACACTCCTCCTAAGCAGTCACCGAACCCTCAGACTAGTTCCTCCAGATAAACCAAGCCTGACCTTCCACTTCACTGTGCCCATCACCTTTTAATGCTTACCAGGATCATGTCAATGCTTAAAACCATCAGTCATCACCACGCAGTATGTCTTAGTCAGCAGCACCTGGACTGGGTCCTTCGCTGCTTAGCTTAGGAGGTGATGTGGTTTGACTCAGCCTGGGCTGCCACCGGTTTGGCAGAGGTGCAGTTCCCGTGGTGGCAATACACACACTCCTGTTTTGCCCTTGTGAGAGACTAGATCTCTGCATCAAGCAGCTTAGGAACTGAACTCCTTTTGGCCTGAGACTCCTGCTTTGGGGGGCAATACCCCTCTCCATGGTGGGCTGCATCAACCAACCTCTGAAACCTGCCAGACTTCAAAGCCATGGGGAGCCAAGGCTGGACAAGACAAGCAGTCTGGCAAGTGGGAGGAAACATCGCTTCTTTGTCAGCCTAGCCAGAGGCTTCAGGCAAGGACAGAAGGCAAGGCTGAGTTACTGTTGTAGGACAAGAGGAGCTGGAGAAGAAGAAAACCCTGTGATGGGAGCACAGGAGAGGCCAAATGTCAAGAATCTCATGCTTTTAGATTCACTGGAGAAGGAAGATGCCTAATATAAAATAAGGGTATTTATTTTTGCTAGGTTACTCTTCGTAGGTTTGTAACAAGCTTTCTCTGTAACAGGAATGTTAGCGCATATAATGTATATAGTATATAGTATATCATATAGGCCATGATTTTCCCTCATCCCCTGCTTCCCCAGATGCAGTTTTCATCCTGAGGGAAAAAAGTCAACCCCACAAATGTGCTGCTTTTATTCAGTCCTTCCCAAGAATACCAGGTGGCCGCTTCAACCAGACTACTTTTTGTCAGAAGACAGATTTACAAAGGAAAGGTTTACCTCAAATGACCTTAGACTAAAGATGTAACCCACTCCCCTCTGTCCTTCAGCTTTGTGGCAGCAGATTCCTATATGAGTAAACAAGCCAAGGTCCAGGTGTTGACACCTATAGAGAATGATTGCAGAGCGTTACAGGACACTGCTTTACACGTAGAGACTATCTAACCTGAGTGCTTGAAATAAACTTACGTTTCTAAGATTTGGTATTAGCAACTTTTCCATAGGAAAGGTGATATTTCAATTGGCAATTTCCAATTGCAAATAAAATACTACAGCTGGAAAAACATACATACTGGAATTCACAAAATTCCCATGAAAATGAGAGAGGAAGTCTTCTCCTAGTTCGAAGCTGTATGTGGAAAAGACATTAGATACTGTCATAATCTGAATTGAAGCCCGATATCTTTACCCTGTAATTAATGTGGAAAAACAGTGACTTAACTGGTAAAAATAATGTCTATATGAGCAGTCTTCAGCTTTTTATTTCAGCTTCTCAGAATGTGGAACTTTAGGTACTGCAGTGGAGCACATCATTGGAAAATTCAGCCTAGAAATGCTACTGTTTAAAGAGACTATCCTAGGGAAACATATAAAATCTGCTTGGGTTTTTTTTCTTCCTTTCTTCATAGCAGGATTTTAAGGTCACTGAGATCACAAGGAAAGAGAAATAACACCGAATCTTTTGGGTGTGGTTAAGATTCAGATATTTAGATAAAACGTAGATAAAGATCCAGATTTTGAGATGGCAAGCCAAATGCAAACCTTCTCACATCCATCCATGAGGCAGGTGACAGTCAGTATGTCACCCAATAAATCACCAGAAGAAAGTCCACAGATTCACATACTGTTTTGATTTTATTTCCCAACAATCTCAGAAGAAATGCCAGGTGTTCTGATCTCACATAAGGGAGTATGCGCTCTATACTGCGTGAACATTGCGAGCAAGAGCTGAAGTCCAACCAGCAATCCTACTTAGTAACCAACAGTCAAAACCATTTGACTTTAGCAGGTTTTTGGGTCATGTATTTGGATCCTGTGGATTCTGTCAACTCCTGGTTAGCAAGAGCGGTGAAATTAAATGCCTACTACTCTGGGGGCTAGAAGAACACAAAACTATTGTGGCAACTAAACAGAAACAATTGTGCGCCAAACACACTGAGGTCTGGAATGCAGGGGTGCTTGCAGACTCTTTTTTTTCTCACAATAGAAACTATGGGCATCTTGGAGGGATTGAAATTACCAGGAGTCTGCAAGTAATCGTGCCCTGGAATGCCGGACACCCAGCACTGGTGGAGAGGAAGCAGAGGAAGCCAAGGGCATTGCGCTGTTGCCAAAACTGGTTTTAATTGCTCCGATTACAGAACAAGAAACAAGTCCAGGTCCCATTGAAGCCGATGGTAAATCATTGGGTTTGGCCCTACAGATCTACTTTTCTCACTATTCTCTTCGCTTTTCAGAAAATGCAGATTGCTTTTAGCGATATTCTAATTTCTCATGAACATGCTATTGTTACTTGTTATTTCTAGGCAATTCTACAACCATGTATGATTGAATTTACAGAATTAAATATTGGACCCAGTGCAACCTTCAGTTTTGTGCTTATTATCTTTCAGATTTCTCACTGTTTATACTTGCAGCTCTTAGTGATGCTCTGTTCATTTTTTGTGTTTTCCTACATAACACCACCCGCTGACATTATCAGCTTACTGGTACAACCCCAGGATTGTATCACACTCTCTGGTATACTCAACTGGCTAAAGGAAATTTTCAGCTCAGTTTTAACTATGAAGAAAAGAGTTTGCTGGATAGCACATGCAATTTCAGATGTGACAAAGTCTGGCGCTCAGACTCCCTGACACAAAGTAGAGCAAAGTGTTAATAGATTTTGCCAAGTAATTGGCTTGAAAAGGAATAGGGGATTTAAGCCATCCTTTATTGGTAGAAACTCCAGACAAGTGGGCAACTCCCAAAGGTTTTTTGTGAGGGTTTTTGGTGTCTCGTGACCTATTGAATTTTGCATTTGTATTGCCCTGAGCGAACTTCTGTGGTTCTCATTACAATTTATGTATAACCTGCACTGTTTGCAGCCAAGGCCCAAAGATGAGAACAAATCTCTGTGGAGTTAAAAGTGATGAAAGGGTAATCTGACCCCAGAGGCTAACAGGAGGAGAGTGACTGGGAACAGGGCTGGTTCAGGTAAAATCTGAAACCCATTAACCAGGCCAAAGGAAAGCGGATGCTGGAAGAGAGTCTCCGTCAAGCCTCTTAGAAAAAGGACAAGACTACAGATGCTACATGCTCAGGATAGACTCTCAAAGTTAGACCAATATCAATAAAAACCTGGCTTCAGGTCTTGTCTTCATCCTGTCTTCTGCTCCCTCTACTAAAGCCAGGGTCATCTGCAAAGAGTGCCCAGATCTTGAAAAGAGCTTTTATGGGAGTGAGATGTCCTCCCAACAGTTTCCATCCTTTAGTCCTTCTCTATCAGGTCACGGGACTCTGCAGCCCTATTTTTTTAATAGGTAGTTGGTCATTAGTTCTTGGAATCAAAGGCTGTGAGGAGAATGACAGATCAAACATGTATTGCACATATCAGAACTAAACTAATTCTGCTGCAATAAATACCAGGTTTCAAACTCTGTTGAAGCACCTAAGGAGGAAGCGAACACCATCAGGACTTGGGGGACATGGCAATAGAGCTGGAGGACAAGGGTTTGTTATTGAGCTGTGCCAAGCTGTGTGGGGATGATGAGAAGAGGCTAAAAATTATTTCAAGGCAGAAAAACAAAAAGGAGTGCAAGGAGAGGGAGAGAAAGGAAGAGATGGGAACTTATCACACTGTTTTTGGGGAGCTAGTGGTCAGGACTAGACTGGGGATGTAGCTGAGGATCTACTGTTTTAAGAAGGGGGCCACAGTACAGTATATGGGAAGCCATATAGGGGAGATAGATAGGAAAGCAGTTTCAAAAGCAGGCTGTGGTGCACAAAGCAAATCCTCCATATCCATCTCCAGTAACAGTACACATGAAGCAAACCTGCAGGATTGAGCTCCAATACGCCAATTCTCACACCAGCATAGTTCAAAAGAAAGAACAAAAACTCAGACAAGGAATGAGCCACCTTGATGTTATCAGTCCAAGCCTCATCCCTGCAGCCTTCCCCAGACCTGGACTCCCTTGCTTGGTCCTCTGCTTCTGGATTTTACATCACCTCTTCCCCTTCTCCTGGGCAAGAATGAGCTCGAGGCAGTAGGTGCTGCAATGCCGCACACATGCATGGCCTACCTCCTCACAGCCAGATGTTAATTGCTGCAGTCACGCCAGGCAGATAGCTACACACCGAGACTCACAAGATAGAGGCATCAGGAAACAAAACGACAGCAATAACGTTTGATGTCACTTCTCCCATTATTTTTTTCTTGGTGCTTTAAGCAAAGTGCCTGTACCTTAAAACAGCCTTGTCCAATTTCATTGTCGAGCCACCTCAAAGGCTCAGAAGTACTGAAATTTCATGGGGCAAACAGATCTGCTGGCTTAAGAAGTCTTCATTCTGCAGATCCTTTCTCTCTGTGTCTGCTGCGCAAAGTTTTTAAACAGAAATCTTTCCACTCTTCCCCTGCTAGCCAGATCCTGACGAGGTATGCTGATCCCTTGCCTGTACTCATCCGCAGCACACATTGTTTACTATTAGTTTGAGATATGAAATGCTAATCATCCTTCAGCCTTGGATTATGATGGATCTCCTTCTGCCTGGTCCTGATGAGGAGGTGTGGGACATTTGGTCACAGCTGCCCGACCAGCCAGGGAGGGCAGAGGACTCTAGGGGCAGAAGAGCTAACACGAACCAACTTTCTCCCACCCCACTTGAAGGGTTTGCTACAAGAAAATATGTTAGAAATTTGTTTGCTCTGGCTGTGAGTGCATAATAAGGAAGAATTTAAGGACAGCTGATCCTGCCTTTGGGCAAGGGGATGATGCAGAATACTCTTGCCGGCTGTTCCCACCCCATTTTCTCCAATAAGGGGATTACATGGACTAATAGTTTTGGAGTTACACGCTAATAGCACCAACAAGCACCCCCAAACCTAGAAACAGCCTATATAAAGGCTTTTTGCTGCTTTACCTCCTCCCCATCCCACCATGCTCCAGCAGATTCAGATATTCCCAACACTGGGCTGGGTCCCCCAGGAGGAGCTGAGCGATCTGGCAGCCGTGCTAGGTACTCACAGGGTTTGATGTCATTTCTGCTCGCTCCCCAAGCCACCTGGCTCATCAGTGGGGAAAATGCTGGTCCACAGCAGGTCGTGCAGGAGGGAACCAAAGTCTTTGGTACTTCCCTGGAAATGCTTCCATAGACACAATGATTTCTTACTAGGAAGCTAAAAATCTCCAGGCGGTCTTTGTGACAGCAGGGCTCTGACAGCAGACATGCTTTTGTGGATTATTGTCAAAAATCAGATGCCTTAAAGCAAGCTGGGAAGTGTCTGCTGGGGAAAGAAATCCCCCTGCCTTTCATGAAAAGTTAATAAATGTCAGAGAAAAAATCTGAAGACATAATAATGACTGTGAGGATTAACTTTCTCTTATGGCAGCAATGCCAGATTATTTATTGGAGATACATTTTTCCTATTTGTGGTTTGGTTTGTTTTTTTCCCTTAAAAATAGATAATCAAGGGTTTATGAATGAAAGGCACACTGGGAAAAAAAATCAATTTGACACACAAAATTAAATTTCAGTGTCAAAAAGCTTGGATTTAGCACAGGAGGAAAAAGGGTATTTCATGCAGGCATCCTACTGCAAAAAGGAAGGCCACTGGAGATTAGTGAGGAAATAAGTAGGATTAATATATGAGGAGTAAATAGGGAGAAAGTTTGGCCCATAAGAAGTTAATGAGGAACATACCCTTGCTCTTGCTTTGCCCCCAGACGTATGAGCCAAATTGTATTTTATGGCTTTCAAGGTGAATAGAATGTGACAGAAGAGCAAAGAAACTTCCTGAAGAGTTTTCACTTGTAGCCCTCCTGGAACTCTTTCCCTTGGAGACGGAAAAGGCTATATATGCTAACTCTGCAGACAATATGCCAACTCTGCAGTTTTTGGTGATGAGCAGAGGAAGTCCCTACAGACGGCGTCACTGGCACATGCTTCCTTCCTTCGAGGAGCATGAGACAACCAGTGAAGAGGACTTGATTTTACACAGAAGCCATTGAACTGCAACTGAATAGGCCTTAGCTAAGATGCTTTTTAAATCATATAATTAAAAGCAGCAAAGAAAAACTTAAAAGGCATTATCCAGTCTTTATGTGCACACAACCACATGAGCACACACATACACACACGCACATGCTGCCAAAAAAATTTGCTATTTCAAAACAAATTTACCACACAGCCCCAGAAAAATATTTAGACTATGAAATGTCAAAAAACTTAATATAATTATTATTCCAGAAATCATATTTTTTTATTTCTACATTGACCTCATTTTTTAAGAAAGCTGAAGCACATTTAAAGTAATTTCTTCTGTTTCAGGTGGAATAAAATGCCTCAAATGAAGATAAGACAAAATGAATTGTGTAATTATGATTAAATCCCCTGTTTCAGTAACAATTTTTCCCCATCCCCGATCCCCCTCTCCTCATTTTCAAGTGTGCTAACCTAAGCCACTTCCTTTCCCCATCTGCTTTCTCAGGTTTTGTCCCAGAACCAAAAAATGCTTTCCTAACCAAGCTCTTGACTTACTCACCATCCCCACTCCTGACAGGGGCTGACCATAAACAGGGGTGTCCCCCAAGAGTGTCCGAGACCCTCAGCTCTGCAGCGTGGCATCCCACCTCCATTTCCTTTGGTCGCTCTCTTTCCCTGCATACTAGGGGATGTTCTGATTTATTTTAAGTCCCTAGCTAGGTGCCAAGCGGGGAGAGGATGTATTTGAATGGCTCTGGTCATGGTACCTGAAATCAGGTGGAGCCTCCTGGGCATCCTGAGAGCACTGCAGTCAATGGGGACAGTTGCTGGAGTGCAGTGTGGGCCAGGCATGAAGAAAGAGTGGAGTTTCTGATATCTTCACTATAAGAAAAGAGCCTAGGCAGGCCTACCCGAAAACCCTGGCCACCTTAGGTGCCATCATAAGCAGTGTATGAAATCCCATATCCCATATTCCCACCAAGTAACACCTGGTTTCTTCCAACAGCTCCACTGAAATCCAGCTCCCCTTCATAAGCAGCAAGTTGGCATAATACAGCTCTATTGTAAAAAAGATTTCATAAGTCACTTTTCCCCTGGTGCATGTCCAGCAAATTAGGTATGCACCATGGCTACCACACAAGTCAAGGCCAACTGCGTAGTGTCCCTTTGCATGGCCATGCTCATTCCAGGATCTTCTTGCCAGTGTCCTGCAAGGGCTGTAGACACTGCGGACGGATTCTGCCCATGAAGCTTTGGGGTGACCAGAAGTAAATAGCAAAAAAGCAAGCTGTACTCTGTATTGCAAATCCCCTGTGGACCCAAGAGGATGGGGCAGGTGGCTTCCCCGAGCCCACATGCTTTTCACTCTCATCTGTCCAAAGAAGAAAGTAGAAATTACATCAACCCCATACTATGTAAGAAGGACTGTGAGCCATGAGCTATCACTGTTCTTCAGGAAAGTCAGCTTAGACCAGTATCAGAAGGACGTTCTCTGTGTTGGACTGGCCAGACCTTTGATTAGTGAAGCAGTTGCTTCCCAAGAAATCAGTGGGGTTTTTTTTAGATTCACCAATTTTTGCTTTTACTATGTCTAAGAAAAACTGGATCTAAAATTATTGGTGCAAAACAAATATGTTTGATCCCAACCTTTCCAAATAAGAATGTTTCTGTCTATTGCACAACCACAGTGAGCAATATTTGAAATACTTTTCAAAAAAAATTATCATTCTGGTCTTTCTTGGCATGTTATTTAAACTATACCTAACAAATGGATTTATTTAGAAATCCATATGCCTTTCAGAGAGTAAATAAAGTTCTTATGTGAATAAGTTCCTATATTTGTTGCCAAGCTCTCAGGGAAAATATCCGCTAATGATTGTCACAACATCAGAGACATGAGCCAAACTTTTGCCAATGCATTACATTATACTTTGGGGGGAGATGGAATTATATATTAAAGAAATAGCTCATATTAGCCAGGAATTGTACTGTGAAAAGGAGGAGATCACCCACAGGCCATCGTCTCTCCTGATGGGCGGCATGGCACAGTGCAATAGCCTGGTGGGGGGGCAGAATGCGGACTTCCAGCCCTAATTCTGAATTTCTTGCCTTTTGTGGGTTTAAGCCATATGTGTACTGACTGAGTTTCTGATGGGTGTTTTACAGCCAAACTATAAACCCTAAAAACAGGGAATGATAATGGAAACACAGACTACCCCATAACCACAGGACAGGGCTCTCGTGGGCATTACCGTAGTCACAGGCTTACAGTTGAGTTTCAAATTATTCTATTGAATTACAGACAGGGCTGTTATTAGGCTCCCCTCCCCTCGATCTCATTATATACAGTGGTTTGCCATCATTAAACCCTCTTTCTAACAACTTCTGTCTATAAACTGCCTAGCATATCAAAATTTTTCTGAACACTGCAATTTGATGTATTCAGGAGGTAATACACATTTAGTGAGAGTGTGTGTCCCAGGATAATGATTTCCTGCTGTCAGTTTAGGGCTGAGACATCGTGGATTTATGTTGGCGAGTATTTTGCGGAGGTGGATTCAATGGCCAACTGGTGGTGGTAGACCTGTGGGGTGGAGTTAATCTTTGCTTGTTAAGAAAATTCCTAAGCCGATGCATTTGTCTGGTAGCCAGCCTAATTTAAAAAAAAAAAAAAAAAAAAGTGTGGTATCACCTACACAGAAGTAAAAATCAATAAACCCAGTCAGGACATCCACTCATTTTGGGGAAGCTAAGTTTCAAGAGGTGCAAAGTGTGGGCTCAGCTTCTTCAGCATGTTTGCAGCTTCTGGCTGTGCAGTCATTTAATGTTGCTGCATGTTATTCCACAGTTGTTTCATTTCACCTCCTGAAGCGATTGCAATTCAAGATCGGAGGGAGAGAAATGCACCTGTTTCCGCATTGACTATAGAGAAAGAGGACTGATTTCAGTTCTCAGTGACAAAAATGTATCGCATCAAGCACACAGCTTTTTAAGAGAGCAAGTGGGTTCAGTTATTCATGAAGACAAGCTGAGATTTTGACATGAGAGTCTTAGCAAGTGAACGTATTTAGAGAATTCAATAATATTTCATGAAAATTGCCTCTTTGGGAACACTTTTTGCAGTGTATATCCCATTTCTTAGAAAAGCGAGAGCTTGCCTTAAGCAAACAAGTTGACTTACTGCGAGACAGCTAAAGGAAAAGAATAAGCTCATTGAAATCCCCACATGGAGAAGCTCTAAGGGAAGGGACTCGCACAGGGGTGTTTGTACAGTGCCTGGTACAATGGGTCCTAACCTGGTCATGCCCTTTGGTTGCTATTGCAGAACAAACATTCCACAACAAAGAACTAGCAAGTAATGTTAGGGTCAAGCTCAGCTACCGAATCTGCATTGTGTGTTCCCTGCATACCTTCGAGCACTGAGGTAGCTGCCACCGCTGCATCTAAAGGCCAGCTAAACCCAAGGATAACTCTCCTATTGGCCCCACTGGCTTTTGCTCAGGTGTCTGGTGCGTCAGACAGAATTTCATCAGATGCTTCGCATCATCCACAGACATTCCCACTGCTGTGGGAGGGTATTTCTGGGATGATGGAAGATCATCCCCCTCATAGGAAAGGCTCACATGCAGATGTCTTCAGAGTCCAAAGAGCGAGCTCTTGGCCGTGGAGAATATCTGCTAGACACCTTTGTGCTACTTATTCAGAATACCCTCTGATCAGTCATAAAGCACAGCTTAAAAGAGTAGTCCATGTGTATTGGTCAGTAATGTGCACCTGTGACAACTAAACTGCAAGTAATGTACCGAGTGATCTGCGGCAAATATGACAACTGCCCACAAAACTCCAGAAAACAAATGTATCATGCTCAGTGTTGAGCCAATACTGTCTGCGCGTTTCACAGAAAGATTGCCAGTAGTTCCTCACCAGCACCTGAAGCCCTTTTTTCTCTCTTCTTAGTAGATCACCTTTGGGATGGCCATGGGTCCAGCCCTGCAGAGGCTCTGCTGCCTAATGGGCTGTCTTCATACAAGCGACAGCAATAGCCTGATCCAAGGCAGACACTGCTTTCATCATTTCATATAAAATACAGATATTCTTCCTGGGGTCAGAGAATGGCAGGTGACAAGTGGCGTCTGTAAGATCCTGGAGACAAACCTGGGGCTGTCTAGGTTTCAGGTGAAATTTGGTTAGTTTCATGTTCTCGTGACTTCTGTGATTTTTTAATGATTTTATGGAATGTGTCATACGTGAAGACCCATGGCGGCTGAAAGAAAGCAGATGCTGCTCCCCAAGCATCTAGCACATGGCATGAATGCCTCTGCATGGCCCCACAGGGGACCGTGACTTCAGCTCACACTGGAACAGAATGAGTTTGGCAGACCAGAAAATCCCCCCTTAGATATTTGACATTAATGGTGAGAGAGGGTTGAGAAGAAATTAAAAGCACGTCAGAAAGCTCAATCTACAAAAAATGTGTGATTCAATTTTACAGTTCCACATAAACGGCAAGAGAGCCATTCACAGCTGGCGAGAGGGAAGGGCCAAGCTCTTGGTTTCACTTCCGCCACTGGCTGACATTTATAGGGTTACTTGTAAACAGCACTTACGTAAATCAGTCAAGTCACAGTTCACACCACTATCACAAAGCAGACAAGTATCATGTATTTGTTGTTTCCTAAACGAGAAAGCCTTAGGTGAGGAACATGAGATGTGTATGCTTCTCCAGTGGATAATTTAGCCCAAAGCCAAGTGTGTGGTTTGCAGAGTATAAACAACCTGCTACAACCCAAAGAGAACCCTTCAAGCTGAGGAAGAGCTTCTCTACTAGTTTGGATGCTGACTTTTTTAATAAGTACCTTGCAGTGCATTTTTCCCTGATTTAATCATGATTGTTATTCTGCTAAATTTTTAATTCATTTAACTGTTATTCTGCACTTCTTGAGATGTCCAAGTAACTGTTTGTACAAACCTGTATGCATAATTCCCCCGTCATGAAGAACTAACTGCTAGTGGAGAACTTGGTTTGAAATATTTCTGAAGAGCATTTCACAGGACACCCAAGACCCATGTTGACACAGAGACGTTCCACACCTCTTGCTGAACCTCACCTAACAAGCCATCTAGCACAGACCTTACATCAGTGGCTCTCAAACACCAGGGACCAGCAGGATTATTGGTAGCCTGAAGAGCATGTTGTGCTGGTCCTGCCACTTCTGCTGCAAGAATCAGGATGAGAAGTCAGCAGAGAAGCAAGCACAGAACAGCAATGCAGAAGTGAGAGCAAAAGAAATTACTCAAGAACAGAAGATTTTTTTTAAAAAGAAGATTGTGGCTTTACTTTTTCCTCAAAGCATGAGTTAAATTAAGAATGGTTGCAGTTACAGAAAGATTTCCTTGCAGTTACTTTTCCACATCAGAATGTGCTGCAGGAGCTCCATGCACGTCTTGGATTGAGGGAATGACCCAAACAAGGGAGTCACAGTCAAAATGAGGGCCATGCAGCTACTGCAGACACAAGAGTGCTCTTCAAGCACACTTTCTCTAAGGAACACGTTCTCTGAGAGAAAATCATTGCAGAGCTGTGTTTGTCTCCCTCAGGAACGCCTGCCTTCCCACTCCAGGCACCTCTCATCGCCTTCATTCAAATGGCAGAGAGGTAACCAGATACGCACACTGACAGGGATGAGCTAGATGTCTCCAGAACACATTCATTGTCTACAGTCTTTAGCCATAATTTTAGAAGCGACTCTGTTCTACACCCTGCAAGAGAGAAGCCGAAGAGAAGAAAGCCTGGTTAGGTATGGATAGTTTCACTTTTTAAAAGCACTAGCTGTTCTGGATTTCTCCATTTTCAGGAAGACAAACTTAATTATCAGGAGAGCTGCTCACCCAGGAGAGTTGCTCACCCAGAAAAGTTGTTCACCCCCAAAGTGCAACAGAAGGCAAAGTATGTTTAGGCATACTGCCCTCTTGAAAAGCAGGAATTTATGCCCTCCAAGCCATTAAGGGAATCTAAGGGATGTTTTCACCCTGGAGAATACCCATGTTTTGCACACAATATTTAGGTGTGTATTTGTGACGTGTTTTTTTTCCCAAACCAATGCAAAAGGAAAATTTTCTGGTGTGTGCTGGCATTGCATGTCCTGATGAAATAGCAGCCACATGAAATGGTGAAATTGTGCATCCACAAAACAAGCATTCTGAATAGCCTAAGTCTATGTAAGTGTGTAGGAGATGAGTCTGTTCATAAGGCCTTTGAAGGCTTAGTATTTCTTCTCTAAAGTGCATATTTTGATTTTGTGCTCCTGCTCCTTACATGTGGACTGGAGTCCCACATGCAGAGTTGCTTCTGACACACTTCTATAGATACTTAGGGGATTGCTGCAAAACTACACTAGCTCCAACGCCACGGTGCATAGCTATAGACTGTGCTTTAACTAAGTGCGTATGGCCACATGCACAGAATTTCACTAAAACCATATAAATAAAAGGAAGGAGGACGCTTGGTGGCAGTTTCAGGAAGGCACGATCAGATCCACACAAACACTTGGGAACAAGGTGCACACGACTGTGCTACAAAAATCTCTGCAGAGGTTTCATGGGGGTTTCCCAAGAGCAGGTTTATAAAACTGAACGCAGCATTATTAAATTATTGCCTTCCAGGGACTGCAGATACATCTACTAGAGAATGTAGGGTTGATTTAGCCTACATTCAGCTTCATTCCTGGGCAAAGGGGTTCCTGCGGATTTTTCTTTTTTTTAATGCAATAAAATAAATATGCGCTGCTGCGGCCAAGAGAAACTGCAGACTGTTACTTATCTTTACAAGTGACAGCTTCCCTGATCAGACTCATTTTAGCAGGGCGAACGCAAGTTAAAGACTTGAGCCATTTCTCCCCTCCTACTTTAAATCAGCATGTCCTCCAGCTTTCCACGGTGTTGTCGCTCGACTGATTCACATTCTCACACCTTGCTTTTGCCCTCCCTCTTCCATACTTCTCCCTCCTTAAGAAAACAACCTACTAAAGCACAGTGCTCAGCTGGCTCCGTCCCCTCACACTCCTCCTCAGTTTGGGAAGGAGGACACACAGCGCTCCAGATACTCAACTGGCGTTCATCCCTCAAAAAAATCCCCCAAAATTTAAGCAGAGAAACTGGAATTAACTCACTCCAAAGCATAAGAGCATCCATTCAGGCTTGGATTTTGAGAGACAAGCAAAGGCATTTGGATTTAGATGGTTTCCAATCCCCTGATTTCCATCTGCGTCTTTGGGCGTTGCAGCCGCCTTTGTCAGACTGCCTGAAATATTTTATAACTGAGCAAGTTAACAGGAGGAAGCGTTAGGCCATGTCCCCCTCCCTTTCCTGACAGTAACGTGGGAGGAAAGGCAATGCCGCATGGGCAGGGATGCCAAGCACATCCCCCTCTCTGGGCCAGGCGCTGGCCGACAGTCCCGTCCCGTGCCCGGCAGGTTTCAAAAGAGGCACTGTGCAGAAGGCGCCCGGCACTCAACGAGCAGTCCCAGAAGCTTGTTTGTTTGTTTGTTTTTACAGGGGAATACAGGTTCACTCATCATTACAATAAGCACATTCACGCTTGTGCTTAGCTGGTGTGAGCCTTCCAAGCCCAGCACCCGTGCATGAATGAGCCTAGTAAGAGCTACATACTGCAGAGTCTTAGTCAATGTTTTTCAAATTTGGGTCAGTCTGAGGCACCCTGGTTGAAAAAGTATTGCCACGAGCATTGTAAATTAATATTTTATATTCCCTTGAAGTGCCTTTTGAGGAAATTAGCCTTCATTACAGAGGCATCTCCCCTGTAAACACAGCAAACAGAAAATACCTCTGCTGACAAGGACAGCATTGTAGGGCAGGGAAGGAGAGTAAACGTTGCATCTGTGGGAAGAACTGGCCTGATTGAGCAGCTGAATCAAAAAGGCATGTGCATCCCCGCTCCCCAGCAGCTCCCCGAGCTGCAGTACCTGCAGCACCCATCTGCTTACAGACAGCCCCATCTTTAGACCCAGGGAGCAGCACCCCTCTGCCTCCCAGACCTACCGAAACGGTAAGGTGGAGGGGTCAGCCCCTACCGAATGCATCTCAAGGACATCAGGACCCTCGTGTTACTGCCAGCACGGTGGTTTGTGACGCACAAGTCCTGGGCATCACGAAAAGGTTTCGGTCCCGATACTGGGATCTAAACTGGGAAGGCAGCAAGAGAGCGGGGCTGCTGCAGCGCTGTTTCGGTTTTCAGGTTTTGGACCATTTGCACAGCTCAACCAGCGCTAGGGCGAGTATTTTTGGCACTGGCCAGGGAGGTTCCTCCGCAGCAGAGTGCAGCGAGTCAAAGTTGGCTGGCACGAGGCAGGGCTTTTCAAACCGTCTCCAATCGGAAAGCGGCCAAACACTGCTCTTCTCAGAAAAGTGCTGCCCTTGTCCTTTTTTAATGAAAGCGAACTTGGTATTCATTAGGAGCAGGCCAGAGCTATTTCAGACACGGAAGACAGCAGACACAAATCAATAGAAAAAAATAACTTCTTTTTATTTACAAAAAAAATCCAAATATTGGATGCTGTAAACAAAATTCACAATCTGTTCCCTCTAGAGTCTGTTTTCCATCAGCTCTTTTTCTGTCTGTGACAAAGCCTATAGTCAAAATGTTCCAAAAGAGCAATCCAAGGAGCAGTTTGCTGCAACAGGATGCCTTGCAGAAGGCAACAGTTGTAAGGAAATCTGAGGGAAAGCAAATCTGCACAGACTCCTACAGACTGCAGGAGCCTGCAGTGCTTTAGCCAAGCTGTCTTGAAATTTGCAGGCTTTTTTTTTTTTTTTTTTTTTTTTTTTTTTTTTTNTTTATTTTGTTAGCAAACCATTATTACAACAGCAAAACAGTACACTGATTTTCTTTCTTGCAAGGGAAACTCTCTGCATAAAGAAAACCATACAAAAGAATATATCCAAATAGGAGCTGAATATGCAATTACAGTTTTTCCTTTTCTGTGCAGTTTTATCTAACACACTTCATTTTCTCAATAAAAAAAAAAGCTTTTTTGTTTGAACTGGTAGGAGCTTCTGACATGATGCAAACCAAGCATTTAATCAGAGGTGTTTAGAAGATTTGTGTGAAGGCCTTTGTGAAAGATAAAAAAATATTTTAAGTGCAATAAGAGAAACTAGAAAAATATCATCTTTTTGGTTTTCTAATTGCCCTTCTACTTTTAGAAGAAATGTTCTTGCATTTGGGAGGACAGCTACATCTAAGGGAAATAAAAAATCCCATTTCAAAGCTCTCGGTTGTTTCACGGTCGCTACATTTAACCAAGTTTAGCGCCCTGTTGGTTAGCAGTAAATTCAGCTGTGGCACAAACAGTTTTACTGTAATCAGGTCAATGTTTTTAATCAGTTCAGCTCTTTAAAAGGGGCACTGTGTCTTGTAGCACAAGTTCTAACCTTACATCTGATTGGATGGGAAAAATGAAGTCTACAAAGCAAGAACGCGGTCGTTAACTTTAAAAGTACCAGTGTGCTGAAGAGGAGGGGGAAAAACAGTTAAAAAAAAGTCAGACTTTATGGAGGGGAAGGTGTGCAAACCGCAGAAATAAACCAGCTTTGAAAAGGGGTTCTTATTTTACTCTTGGCCTGAACTCATGCCTTCTTCCCACCTCTAACACCAGGCACCTTTTAAGCTACCAGCCACAGATAAAACAAAGCTCCACCAGTTCCACCACTTGATCATTAACATATGCAAAACAGATCCAGAATACCTATATAATATATATAAAAACATATTATATATGTATCAAAATGCAAATGCTGAAAGGTGCAGTTTAGCTCAGAGCCCTGCTGCATGCACTATAAGGTAACTAGCTGCTGTCAATCATAAAAAAAAAAAAACACAATAAAATTTGAGCTGAGAGGAAGTAAATCAAAACTTTCTTTCAAGCAATGGAAAAAAGAGGGTCCTTCAAAGGAAAAATACATCTTGTCATGTACTATCAGCGTTCTGCGGTTGTGGCACAGCTATAGATTCTCAAACCCTTTTAAAGAGCGGATGACTCATTTATTTGCTGCAAATAGTTGTGGCGAGAGAAGACATACCACATTACCAGCTGATCCCATTTCCCCAGCCCTCCCCGTAGCTTCCGCTAGCAAACCCTCCCAGAAGCTGGAGGCAAAGGGAAATAGCGGGCCAGGAGCACTCAGCCTGGACCCTCTGGGGGGTTGGAGGGGAACCTCATGGGGACCAGGGGACGAGAAGCCCGGTGGGAGGCTGTAGCCAGCGCTGGAGGAAGGGAAGGTGGGGATGAGGTCCGCGAGTCAACGCCGCGAACGGCAATGAACCAGCTCTTACGTTTCCTGAAGGACTCACAGGGAAGGCGCTTCAGTAAACAAATCGGGTTCCTGTTAAATTGCCTCTAGAGTGAAAAGTACAAAGCGCGACAAAAATAGATGTACCTTACTCGCTCCGAAGGGAAAACACACTGCCAGGACACGAGTCCTCTCCTCTGCCCCTGCCTCCTCCAGCGCCAGACCCTGCCTGCAACCAGGCAGGGCACAGCGACCGTTTTCGTTCAAAAGTCTGAATTCCCTTTTGTTTGTTTGTTTGTTTTTTTCCTCAGTAAGAAAAAACAAAATATTAGAGTCAAGTGTCACTTAGTCATTAGGTTTTCAAAGCCCAACAAAGAATTTAACACTTTCAGAGATGGCACTGAAGTGAAAACGACAGCGGAGGTTCGTTTTTTTTCCCCCCTGCTGGTCTTTTGGGAGAGGAAATGAAAGTGAATAATTACCGTTCCAATGTAAAGTGATTCCATTTAAATAAAGTACAGTACTGAAATTGTAAATGCAGTGTGACAACCAGATCAAAGATGTTTAATATTTGCATAAAAATATATATATATAATATATATATATATAAAATATAATTTTAAGCAATCGTGCAACACTCTTAAAAAGGGTTCATTTCACATTTGCTAAATTCTAGTGGTCCTGGAATGCATAATGCATTCTATTAAAAATACTCCTTTAAATATTAGCAATTAGTGTTCAAATCACCAACTAGTACAATATTCTTTAGCTGTCAGGGGGTTTAAATAAACCTATCTTTGATCCACGTTCCACTGAATTACACATCATGGAGGTATGCAGTCACAACATTAGTGGGTTAAATGTCAAAATGGCATTACAGTACAAAACAGTTAAAAAAAATCAGCTAGTCATATGTTTCTCCATCTGTGGAATTATTATGGCTCACAAGCAACCCACTGAATTACTGTAATCCTTGTTCTTGCAACCAAAGACATTATCTGAATCCCACCTTAATCCTGACTGGTTCATTTACTCCAAATTTCTCAGGTGTGGGTTAAAAATTCACTGCAAGGTGCCCACTGTCCTATGACATCCTGTTGCAAACTGGAAAACACATAGTACTTTATTTAAACATTCCTTAATTGCTACATTTTCCTAGACCACATTAATATATATATTGTGTGTGTATATATAGATATACACCTATAACATGTACATATATACACACACAAACATATATACACACATACACACACGTACCTAGGATAATAGCACACCGACATAACATTAACTCTATACAGGTATTTGCCAAGGAAAAAAATAGGGCATTTCCTCCATCACTTATTCACAAGCTTATGGTTTTGTTTTTAATCCTTGTGTCCCTGATAAAACAAAATGCATGGTTAAACCACAAAACTATATTTTTTTCTCACTTCAAATTTTATGAAGGCATCAGGCACTTTTGATTACTGTTGGTGTGTACAAATATAGCAACATCTTTCTTTTCTTTTTTTTTATATATATATATACTCTACTGTATCTTCTTTGCTCGGATAACTTATTTGTGAAATCTTTGGTCCTTGAGCATATTCTGTTTGCCACAGCTGGTTTTCCTGCATTCTCACATTTTTAAAATGTGAGGCATGCACACAGCTGGAAATAATGGACTTTGTCATCATACGTGTTTCTGTTTTTATAACTGTACCAATCCACTACTGTTCATTTGGAGCAAGCTGTTTCTGGTAAAGCGTTCTAGTCAAGCAAGCTATACATTCTACACGGTCAATCCATAGACAGCACTTGCTGCAAGCCCCAAATGCAGTAATTCCAATATACATTTTTATTCAGCTTATCTCTGCTTTATGCCTCTAACTTTTAATTCCTGAATATATATAGAATTGTTTTTGTGATTTTTTTTTCTTTTTGTTTTTTTTTGTTTGTTTCTTTCATATTCTCCCTTTCGCAGATCCCATTCTAGAGTAAGAATAAAAACAAAGGAAAATAAGGCTTTCCCACCTTCTCTATGCCAAAGCTATGGGAGCAGATATTGCCAACCCATATTGTCATCAAGCATTCCTCCCTCATTTATTTCAGGGAAAGCTGGTTGCTTTTAATGACAGGCCTCTTGTGCTCTGGGGTAGGATCCAATTATTCTGGGGTTCTTTCTCGATCATGCTCCCGCTATTTATTAGAACCACAAGCTTTTCCCAAGCTTGAAAACTAGAGCAGATCATCATTGCACAAAACACCGCATTCCAAAGGGACGTGTCGCCCCTTCCTACATCTTAGAAAGTGTTCCCCCCAGCGGGTCTACTAATTTCGGTCCTTAATTACAGGGCAGCCAAGTAGAGTATGTGTGCTGCTGGCAAGGGAACACCGTCTGAACCTGGGCAATATAGTAATTGCTGAAGTTGGCATCTGCTACATATGGGGCTGGCTGGTAATAGCAGGTGACATTGGCCACATTGGGGATGATATTTTGCTCGGCTAGGACCCGGATGGCCAGCATGGTGATCAGATTCAGAGTCTGTCTCCTCTCATGTCCCATCAGGCACACTGTGCTCTCATTCACCACACCATGAAGGGTCATGAGATAGTCATACTTGCGGTCCTCTAATCCCACAAAGTGGTTCTGCAAGTAGGACTCCAGCTTTCTCTGCTGTTCTCCAATGTCTGAGAAGTCAATGAAAAACCTCGAACACATGTATCTCTGCAGAGACTTAATCTCGGATTCGGAGGCAGCCCTAAAGCCCCTTACCAAAAGGTTGCAGTATTTCAGAAGACCACCTCCTCTGATTTCTTCTGGGTTTCTGGTGGCAATTATCTTGTTGCAGAGGTGATCAAAAGCTTCCTGGAAATCCCCATAGACGCTCTCACCAATGATAGTCGGGTGAAAAGTTTCAGTCATCGGATTCTCTGAGCACTCATAAAAAAGCAGCAGGGAGTCCAGCTTGATTTGAAAGGAATCGACGCTGAATTCAAACTGCCGCCTCAGAGAGTCCACAAATTTCAGCTCCACATTTTTGCCACTGTTGTTGGACAAGGAGATGAGACTCCATCGGTCTGAATCATTGCATACTTTTACCATTTTCTGCACATAAGCCTCCTATAATCGGAAAGACAAAATGAGCGAATGAAGACACAGATGAAAGAAATTTCCCCTTCGCTGCATTCATTCACATTCCCCCCCACCTCCACCATGTCCTAGAGTTTCATAAAAGATTGAATGGAGCTTGCAGATACAAACCAGAGGAGAAACACTTAATTTGAGAGCTCGGAGTGCTGTCATTGCAAGGGGATGATAGGGGAGGGTGTTCTGTTGGGACTGCGTCGTGCAAGGGAAGCAGATGGCAACACTGCTTCTTTCAATCACTTCTAAATACATCTACACATGAAGCCCGTGGCACACATGCCAAATATCCATGCACCCCCACACAAAAGGTCACCACTACGATCAGGTAAGAAATCTTTTTTATCTGTTTCCACTTCTCTCTACCCTCCCCACAAATAAACTTAGCAAGTGGTCACTCCCCTCAATCCTGCTCTTTCAGTGCAGGTTCCACAGATCCACCCCATATTCCAAAAAATCCCTCCAAAAAATCTTAGAGGCATTTGGCATTCAGCCTAATGAACTCGAACGAACTGTCTCCGAGAAGAGGGAATACGCCTCTCCACTGGGGCATTTAGTATATGAGACAGCATGCCTTGGAGACGGTGCTTCCTTCTTGTAGATATTAAAGCCAGCTCAGCTCCCCCCAGCCACCCCAGGAACCAGGTCCAGCAAACCAAGCTGCCGCAGAGCCCAGGTGGGAGATTTGCAGTGCCTTGCACACGCACGCCCCAGGTAAGCCAATGCTCCCAGCAAATCAAACCAGAGAGAGGGAGGAAAGACTAATTAATCCGGAGGAGCCCCAGCCAGGACTCTTTACTGCAAACTCCTCCTCAGTTTTTAAGTGTGGGGTGAAAAAATCACTCATGGTGCCTGTGGGTTTTGGGGTGCGGGTGCGGGGGAGCTGCGTCCCTCAGTTGCACCCCTCCATCCCCGGAGGGGAAGATGCCCTGTTCCCCACAGGCAGGCGCTTACACCTGCCCGCTCTGGGCACCTGGGCACAGGGCAGGTTTACCTTGAGGGTGAGCGGCGTGATCTTCTCCTTGTTCACCCCCTCGGGTAAGAAATCCAAGAGGCAGTCTAAGACCACGTCCTTCACAGTCTGAAACTCGGCTTCCCCTTTGAGGTCGGCGCAGAAGATGAGGTCCAAGTCCTTGTAGCCCAGGCCGCTGTCCTGGTGGAGGACGTGGCTGGCGGCCGACCCGTTGAGCCGCACGTCCCGCAGGCCGATGCCCTTCTCCTCCAGCCGGCTCCGCACCACCTTGACGATCTGGCGGGGCTGCATGGCCAGCGTGGGGAAGTTGCCGCGGCCGTGGATGGGGATGGTTTCGCTGAGGATGCGGTCCAGCCGCTGCACTTGCTCCCAGCTCAGCACGTTGCAGTGCGCGCTCTCGCAGCCCCCCGCGTAACTCCCGCCGGGGCTTCCGCCGGCCTTCTCATCGTCTGCCATGGTGCGCGGCCGCCGCCTCCCCGGGCTGGATGGCACCGCTCCGGCTCCTCACTGCCCCCCCGGGTCCCCTCTCCCTCCGCGCCTAGCAAAAGAGGAGGAAAAGCGAGCGGTCAGCAGCAGCGCGCACCCGGCGCTGGAGCTCCGCTCCCCCTGCAGCCGCCCCGCACCGCCGGACGGCGCCCACCGCCCCCTTCCAGCGGGAAAGAGGGGGGGACACACCTACTGAGTAAATTAAAA
>VYZW01047384.1:55255-122665 GCA_013401315.1 Balaeniceps rex
CGCGCCGGCGGAGCGCCCAGCGCGGCCCAGCGCGGCCGCCCCGCCCCACGCGCGGCCCCGCTGGAAAACGCGCGCAGCGCAGCCTCCCCCCACCCTCGCGCACGGTTTTGGCCGCTCGCCGAGGGGGGAGGCAACAAGTGTAAACCCCCTCTCTGCACCCGCGGGGGGCGCCGACACCCCGGCTACTGCCGTGCCAAGATGCGCGCCCGGAGGCACCCAGCTCCGCGCTGCCATTCAGTCCCTATTTTTTTTTTTTCCCCTGCCTTTTTTACCACCCCCACCTCCACCCCCCCCGACATTCCCGGTCATCTCAGGCACAGCGAAACTTCATACCAGAGCGCCGGAATTTGGCAAGGGCCCCGTTCCGAGCAGATGCCGAGGATCCCGGCCCGTGTGGTTTGAGCTGCTCAGCTCCTGACCCGAGATTTTCAAAGCGGCCCTGCGGCAGCGCAGGGGACATCACGACGTGCTGCCCGCCCCCCCTCCTCCTTCCCTGCCTCCCTCCTCGCCGGCGCGGGGCGGGGGGGGAAGAGAAAACCCGAAGAGCACGAACGAGTCGGTGCCTTCCAGGGGAGCATCCTGCCTATAGAGTACAACTTCGGTAACTGCGGAGCCGGAAAAATAACGTGTATAATATATACGTACTATATAAACACATCTATATTATTTTCAATTACATTTTAATTAACACTTTATTTAATAACAGCGGATGTATTTGCTTGGTTTTCACCTAAGTGCCAAATATACATATAAATATTATTTAAAACAGATTAAGCGCAGCGCGCCCCCCGCCCCCGTACGCAGCAGTACCCGCGGCCTCCACGTCGGGCGGGCGCAGCGGGAAGGGTCCCGCGCAGCGCCGCGGTGCAGACGCGCGGGTTGCGCGGAGAGCCGCGGAGCAGTGAGGACGGCGTTGCGTCACCGCTCGCAGCTTCGTGACGCGCGGCGGGAGGAGCCAATGGGGGCGCGCGGCGGCGTGACGCGCGGCCTCCCCAACCAGGCGCTTCGCCAATGGTGGGGGGGGGCGGTGTATGAAGGAGCCCGACGGGGCTCACCGCCCCCTCCCCCCATTTTTAACACACCCCTCCATTACCTCCCGCGGTGGTCTGGGGCTGGGGGGAAGGGGGGAGCCCTGCCCCGCCCGGCACGGGGAAGCCCCGGACCCTGGCGAGCTGGCACGGTTTACCCCCCCACACCCCAAAAAACCGCGGGGGTCGCCCTGTGCTCTCGGTGGCCCCCTCCCCGTCGGGGCTCAGGACGGTACGGGGTGAGGGGAAGCCCCTCCGCCCCCCCGCCGTCACGCGCCGCCGCAGGTCGCAGCCGTGTGGCAAGGGCGCCCCCTGCCGGGCGCCGGGCGCGCTCCCTATGGGGGGGCACAGCCGCGCGGCGCGGGGCCGGGCAGGAGCACTTGGCTTGACAGCGGCCGGTGGGTTGGGTTTTTTTTTGGGGGGGGGCTGGTTTCAGCTTTGATTCACCGTCCAAATTCCCTCTTACTTCATGACTACCGTGTAACCCCGGGGCAGGAGAGCGGGTTGATCCCGGCTGCTCTGCGGGACAAGGAGCGGGGGTGGCTTCACCCCGTGGCTCCCTCCTGAAGCACCTCCACCCTGCCCCGTGTGCCACTCGCTGGTGGGGTGCCCGCGTGTGCGACGGCTTGGGGTGAGCCTGAGCGTACCCGCTGCAAAGGCGACCCAGCTGGCCAGGGAAAAGGTTTGTGGTGGTCTGTGCCGTTGCATTTTTTTTTTTTTTTTTTAAAAAAGAAGGCAGGAAGCTTTTAAAATCCGAATGTGTACAAGGCTTGAAAGCAGAAGCGGAGTATCGTGCATCCACCGGCACACTGAACAGGGTTTGCCAGCTTATTCCTTTATTTAAAATAAATATTTAGACCAAGAGGGGCAGCAGCTGGCCTGCTCAAAGGAGCCTGCAACCCACTGTTGGGGGCCTGGGCAGCTGGCTGCCGCTGCTCGGCATGGGGAGCCCCAACTCTCCACCTGGATGCGGGAGCAGCATCTCCTCGAACTGACCATGCGACCTGTCCCGAGAGGACAGTGCCAAGCAGTGTCCATCTCCTTGTGGGGCAGAGCTGGTGCCCAAGGCTCCCCGGGCCAAGCTGGGTGAAAGGCCGAGGGCAGGGGGCTCACAGGGGTTTCGCTGGGGGGGCTGCCTGCCTGCAACACTGAGGCATCGCTGCCCTCGGTATGTATTTAGGAAACTCGGGGAGGTTAAAACACAAGCAAACTGAGAAATTCCCCGTTCCCAGTCTGGCTTCACTCAGGTGAACCACAGCTCACTAGGGCACATGATTTAATCTTTCAAAGGGAGTAACTGGGAGTAACTGCCTCCTTATTTATAAGCAAATTATCAATATCACTGCAGCCAGATAACTGATTTCTAGAACAAGAGCGAAGATCGGACCTGCCGGTTTATCCCATATTAAACTAGGCCATCCCCAAGAAACTGAGAAAACCCTGGCTAGAAGTAGTCAACATTTCATTTAACTTGTGTTTCTCAGCATGTTGCAATGACATTTTAGCAGTATTTCAAATACTGCAGAATGTATCGGTGCGTTTACACTGGCCGGTAGGATTTAATGCTATTGTATATGCATCTTGTTTCATTTCCCCATGAAGTGTGATTTTTAACCTCTCTTAAGTTGTTACTACTTGCACACTTAAGAAGAAAAATAGTCAGAAGTTCGTTCTGGAGAATACTGATCCGCTAAAGACAAGGTGAAGGCAGTTCAGAAGGAAGCCGTTTACACTGTAGGGCTTTGCTAAAGGAGCAAGGCCAGCCAAGCCCTGCCCTCACCTCACCCTCCCTTTCTCAGCGTAAGCACCTGCAAATCACCTCCCACTCACTTGAAAAAAAGAGGGGAACTCGTCTCCAGTGAGAATCATTGCATTTACACTTTCTCGGTTCAGAAAGGTATGCGGGATATTAATCATCGCGCTCTTTGTATAGATGAAGAATTATTTGCACTGATGCGCAATTCTTTCCACTTCTCTTCCCCTAATTAACGGACACTGGATAGAGGGTGCATTTTTTTTAATAAACTCTCTAAATATAGGGGAAATAGAACTTTATCAGCACAGTACTTTATCTAGGGTGCGCATATACTCTAGATTTTTTGCTCTTCTGCCCTACTTGAATGTGAAAGCCCACGTTGCTTTAAATCAGTAGAAATCATTAAGAATTGTAGCAAGAAATTGAATTAGGGTGAATTACATTGCAAGAAATTTAGAAATATTTGCACGAGTTACAGAGATCATTCTAATTATGACTGATACTGGTAACGCTGCTGCTAATAGAAGCATTAATTCAGCTCATGAACATACTCTGTCCCTTTAATGACAAATACATATTTTTGGAAGGAAAAGGTTTGGGTTTTTTTGACTTGTCAATGTGAGCAGTAATTCTTTGACAGAATTTTGATCGCATTACTCACACAAGTTGGTTGTACTGCCCAAGCAATTAATAGGAACGCAAGATGTGCCATGTATCATGTCTTTCTGTGTGTTCGCACAATATTGTTCAATTAGTCCCTTCACCTCACCCATACTCTCAGTCCTGCTCTAGAACAAGTGAAGATTAATAGCCATAAATGTATTTCTGTATGTATTTGTATATATTTGTCTAATAAAGCCCTTGGTGTGAGCTGTTCATTCAGCTTGGCCGCATAGCAGAGAACGCACTCTCTAGGTGAATTCTGCTGAGTTTAAGAATTGTCAGTATTTTCTTGACTGAACTACATGTACCTTGACTGTAACATCACTCTGCCTCCCTTTTGCCCATGACATGGTGCCTAAAACAGGGACATGCACTCTTTGGCAGGAAAAAAAAGGCAAAAAACTGTGACTCTTCAGCTGTGCCTATGCTAGGAATTGGTGCCCATTTGATGCCCAGCTGGAGCAAAACTTCCAGTTTTGTTTTTTTCCCAAGAGGAATCGAGTTTGTGTGTCACAGCTGCTCTGCCAACACAGTCAACGTGTGGTACCTACGGATAATCAGGGGATTCACTTCTGAGCAGCAACGCTACTTCAGACCAAAAGCTAGTGTTGACTCAGCCAGAGGTGTTTGCTTTTGTTAAAAACATAATAAACATCAATACTGCTATCATCACTAGGTATTAAAAGCAGTAGCCTTCTGTCTCAGATTGACTGGGCAGAAGCAAAGAAGTCTAGGAAGGGCCTCGGAATTCTAAAAAAACTCCCTCAGAAGAAGTTTGGAAAAAAGATACAGCGCAATTTTATCACAATTATGTCATGAAAAGTTTAGTAATATCATTCCTCCTCTCTGCCATTTCTTTCTGGTCCTTCTGTTAAGGGCAGTTATTCACAGTGCAGAGAGAAATGGCAGGTACCACCGTGGCGGTTTTTCCTATCTCGTCTTGACAATGTTAAAAATGAAAATAGATGTTCAATATACTAAAAAAGCAATAAGCTGTAGCAAGATGGACATCAAGAGGCACCATTTCCAGGTGGCTCGATGTGCAGCGTATCAAGCATGGATGAACAGGCTGGGCGGAGGGGAGCTCTGGGGCCCCCTTGGCAGCCCTGGCTGCAATGGGAGCGCTGGCGGCTGCACAGTGGTACGGCAGCCCCGCATCCTCCCACCGCTGGCACCGCTGCTCTCTCCGCCTCTGCTTAATAACGCCTTAGCATGGCTGGCTTGGCCTATCTCGTACAGAGTCCAAGGGCAGCTAAAACATTAAAAATGAGATCTTGACCTAGTTTTTTGTTCTCTGCCTGCTAGAGATGGAAAGACATCGCTGGGCAGCAGTCACCGGAAAACTTCTTTATATTATTCACTGTGTTGCTACACAATTATCTTGCTGGACACAGCAGCTATGTGACTGAAGAATATTCCTAGCTGTTCTCCACCCAGATAGCACATGAATGTATCAGCTGGTCTCCAGATACAAATTTCTGGAGAATTCAGGCCATTGTGCCCTTTTCCTTCCCTCCCCATCACCTCGTGCACAGCTGTTGGCAGCTGCTCTGGGCAGCCGCCAGCTCCGTCCTGCTCCCCCCGCAGCACAGCTGGGTGACCCACTGGTGCACTGGGTGTGTTACAGCTCTTATCTGCAGGGTGCTACCCCAGACCGCAGAGTGGGGAGACGCTGAGGAGGCATCAGCCAACAGGACAGAAGTTCGGAGAACTCTGGATTTGGATGGGAAATGCCGTGAATTAATCCAAAGTCTTCAGATCCAAACATAGCCCAACCTCACCCTTGCATGCACACGTGTACATGCACATACATGGCCCAAAACCTGAGTTTCATGAAAACAGCCCACAGTAATTGGAGACTCGCTGGAAATAACTTTGAGTACCGAAATGACTAGTACTGCTATTGACAATGAGTTCAAAATGAACTCTAAGTCCTTGTCTACGCTAGACATACTTGCAATCCTTTCCAAATCTTGATTCATTCATATCTTTCCTCGGAACTAGTCTGGGCAAAGTCTGATCTCGGGTGTGGAAGCAGAGCTCAGAGGCTGGTTTTGCTGGTGGGTTTTTTTGTTTTTTCTCACAAGAATACTCAAGCCTGTTTTTAAAACTCTTTTCAAAGACCTTGTCTTTCTCTTGCATGCATGCACAAAGTAGTCTTCTGATACCTTGATATTCTATAGCTCACATTGATTTATTTCCAAAATTTATTTCCTTGCTTGACACTATAAAAATTATTACATTTTGTGATGGAGTAGTCTATACTAGGAATTAGGATTAACTCCTGGAGTAGTCAATACTAAGTTTCTTTGAATAAAATGAAAATCAGAGATATCTAGAAAATTATCTTTCAAAGATAAATAAAAGAAATCTTTGTGCTTTCAAAGTACTACTGTTCTATTAGTTTTATTTTCCTTCTGCCAGTTTTTACTGGAAAGATGTTTTACTCATCCTGGGAAAAATATCAATGTTTGGGCTAAATGCTGTGCTGTTTTGAAAAGGTACAGTTTAAAGTAGGCCAAATTATCAGAATTTTCTGATGAGCCTGCCAGTAGCTTTTTGCAATTCTGCTGAGAAAGTGTGTGTTAAATGAAATAGTAGCATCCAACATGCGCGTTGCTGCAACAACCACAGGCCAAATCAGAGATCAGGGCACCAAACAGTTCATCTATCAAAAGACATATCCCTGCCTCATCTAGGGAGTTCATAGCCTAAATATACCAGTAAATAGCAGTATCTTCAATTAGATAAACCCATCAGCATTTGCCCCCAGAGGAAGGAGTGTTAGGGTCGCCTCCTCCTGAGGAGCATTTTTCAGAGCTGGGGCTGTAGTGGGACGCAGGAGACGGCAGAGGCACCAGCAAGCCTCTCCTCTCCTCCGTGCCAGGCAGGCAGCCATCCCACCCTGTAAGGCACGGGACAGTGTGGTCCTGGCAAACCCCTCTTCTCTAGTTCACCTGCATAAAAAATAGTCGTGGTCTCACGTTCAGTTGTGTTTTACACTCAGATGCTGTTGTCTTTTAGCCCATATTGGCCCATGGGATCTGAATGTGCTTAAAATGAACTATACAAGATCCAGGTGTTCCTATTCATATGGCAGCCAAGAATAAGACTTTTCTTTTTTTTTCTTGAAGAGGCCACATTTTTCATTGGTATGTAGGAAAGTTTAAAGCTTCAGTTTTTCTATCCACATAGGAAAGACAAACCCCCAATGTTTCATGACTCATGCGTTCACGCAATCCCAGTTGCTTATGACTGGTAGGATTTTATGCCGATTTTACTTTTTCCATGTTTTGTTTATCCTACAATGCATTAAGCTCATGTGGGAATACTCCAGTGGATTTCAGCATTCTGCCTTTTATTCAGGAGTGCTGGAGAAACTCATCATTTCAGATTTAAACAAGCTGTCCTGCTTTTGGAACAGTGAGCCACAGTGTGAAAATACACAATGTGAACTAACAGACATCGGGTTACTGTTCACTCAAACAGAATTGGTTACACAGATTCAAAGCCATAATTCAGTTTCACCGACAAAACAAAAGCCATTTTACCAAGTACTTTCACTATCAAGACTGTGACTCCTGATGGAGTCAGGGCACCTTTCAGTCCTGATTAAAGTCTATAAATGCTGGAAATTAACTGGATTACTACAGAAAATTTGTTCCATTACCTAATTACCGTCACTGTTAAAATGTGCATAATGTTCCTAGTCAGAGGGCATGTTTGCACTGAATTTAGTTGCCATACACTGAAATGTCATGTATATTCCCAGGATGCAATTCTTAGCAACTATGAAAAAGTGAGATTGTTCCTCCTGTTTAAAACTGCTTGTTGAAGTAACACTTACAAATGTCTGGGCAGAGGCACAATGTAAATTCCTCAGCTGGCATTCCCCACTGCTTTGCATCTCTCCCCAGACTACTGCAGAAAGCGAGTTGCTGTGAAAGCAGGTTGCCTATCTCTAGCTGCTCCCAGGGAGGCAAAATGGGTTTGTTTACAGCTGCACATACATCAACAGCCAATACATAACCATTATACATACTAGAGTAGATTTTGGTCATCTAGAGTTGTATAGATGCTCTGGGCCTTTGGCCTAGAGGCAAAGAATCAAAGTGCCTTGAAGGTGAAAGAATAAAACGCAACATTTTAGGGCTGTGCAATTGGGGACACCATCAAAACGCTGTGCAGCAATGGACCAAAAGGATGTGAGAGCCCTCTTCCAAGGAAGCAAAGAGCTGGAAGGTACTACAGTCTATTTGTGCATATTAGGAGAGACAAATAGGGTTTTTGATGGCCCCAGTATGCCACCATTTGAAAATCAGTTTGTCTCAGATGTCTTAGCAAGCAATAACTTTTCTGGTGCCCATGGGATGCCACCATGCTAGGCCGATGTTCACTGCTATCCTACCTGAATCCTGGTGCTGCCTTGGCATTTCCAAAATTGCAAGAAGTCAACAGGGATCTGTTCTTAATCTTAATCTACTTTGTATGTTTCTCAGTCTCCAGCCAAACTGTCACCCAAAAAATAAGAGGTCACCTCTTTCTTTTTTGTTTCCTTAATCCCTTCTTTTTTAACGCACTGCGGATCATTTCCAGCTGTCCATGTGCTAACAATGGCACCTGGAGCAAGGACCTGGTTCAGAACTACGCTGCTGTCACAAACAAGAATGCAGTGATGTACTGTGCCAAAACGCCCACCCACAACACTCCTTTTTCTTTCATGGGTCTCCTTTTCCCACACGGAAAACCCTGCTCCTCCACACCCTGCACTGTCTTGGTATGCTAGATTCAAAGAACAAAATACTGTCAGAGCAGAGAGTTTAGTCAGAGTATGGAGAAAAAAGGAACTAGGCAATTTATCAACTACATTTCAAAGCAAAAGTAACTTTTTTTCCAAGTTAGAAAGGGGGAGTATGTCTGAGTGCAAAAAGGTAAGGCATTTTTTCCCATGCAAGATTTTTCCTCCAGGAACACAAAAATGATACAGATTGGTACCTGAAGCAGGTTATTATGTAGCAGCATGCCCTGCCTCCACCTCAGTGGGAAGGGCAGAGAGCCACTCCTGGTGAGGAGAAGACTCCACTCTGTGCTGCCACTGCTCTCGCTGAGACCCTCAGGATCCCAAATGGAGCCAGCTGTATCAAGGGCCATCGCCTCCCAGAGCTGCAAGTTACCACTGGTCTTCGTGCGAGGCAAGGCAGGGACCCTGGGGCTCCAGCTTTTCCTGAGCATCACCCAAGCATCGCCAGGGCTATTTACTGCTGGGAGGGATGGGCAGCTGCACAGCAGCAGCTGCAACCCAGTTTTAGCTCAGAGAAGGCTACAAACTCTTGCTGCACAGGGAGGAGAGTTGTTCCTTCCCTGAGGAGCAGTTGCTGGAGCACAGCAATCTTCACTGAGCTCTGCCACTGAGGCATGGGTCTTGCTGCTTTTGAAGACCTCAGAAATCAGCAAGACCTAGGAGCTGGGAGCCTTTTCCTGACTGGGAAAGCACCAGACCAGCCTCTGCTCCCAGCTCCTGCTCCCAGCTCCTGCCGAATTTGGAGCTCAGCTGCTGCCCCCCTTCTCAAGAGGCAGAAGCAGCCTCTTCTTCAGAGCAGCAGCTTCAGCTCTTCGGTCCTGCTGAGCTCAGCTGTAGCCCAGCTGAGCTCTGAACCGTAAACTGGCTTTGTGCAGGGATAAAAATAGTAAGGCACGAATAACATTAACACCAAAATATGGGCAACTGTCGTATTTCTGTTCTTTTTTTTACTGTGAAGCCCTCACAAGGCTAAAGGGGCAGAAACTAGAAGTCCAAGTGCAAAAATGCTCTCTTAGCTGCAGCACTACATGGCCCTTTTAGGTCTCACTTGTTCTTGGACAGGCTCCCTGGACATGCAAAGTTTCAGGTGGACTCTGCTCAGGAATAAGGAGGAGACATCCCAGAGTGTAACCTCAGCCTACCACTGGGATTGTAGGAAGGAGCCAAACTGGGAATGGAGCCTTCCTTTCCAGCTCTGATGTTTACATGTTCCCCATCACAGTGGAAATCTTCTAAGACAGCTCATCTGAGCCAAAATACAGAGAAGAGTTCGTGAAATGTTATCCTTTTGAAATAGAGCCCTGAGCTTGCCTCCTACTCATACCCAGACCTAATCTTATCCTGAGCAACATCCTCAGCTCACTCCCAGTCCAGATTTGGACACCATCTTCTCCTCGAGTTTTTCCCCAACATCAGGGAATTTCATTGTGGTTTTATTACTGTGTATCTGAAAGTACAAATGAGTGTCACGGTCCTATGAGGTGACCTGGTAAATGAAATCAGAGTGAATGGCACACTAATATTATTAGTCCATTCCTTGTTCCTCTGCTGAGGACCAGTCTTGCTTTTTGAAATTAACCCCCAGAGGCTCTTATTTATCAGCATAACATTTGTTTCATTTGCCACTGAATTCCAAATAATGCTTTGCCCAGGAGACCTGTTGTCCTAATGCAGAGCTTCAAAGCAAGATTTATATTCCATATGCCAAATGCTGCTATCACTCCTACTAGAATAACAGAGAAAGGATTTTGGCTCTAGATATACAGAATTTTATGAAGACACAATCTGTGCTTTTATGCAGAAGGCCCCACACTGGATTATTCCTTGAGGTGGTGCGCAGAAGTCCTCTGTTCAATACGGTTGATTTCCCATCAGTGCCTTCCCAACAATCCCAGAATATCCTTCTGGTAGGAGCCCCGTGTCTCTGACCAGTCCACTGATGAGGCAACTTTTGAAAAAGATTCCCGTGCTAGGCATTGCTCCACCAGCCATCCAATAAGGTATTTCACAGCAAGGAAGGAGCCGTGCATTATCCCTTTTTTGCTGATTACATCACACTGTGTGCCCACTTGAGGCAGGTAATACATTTCTATCTTTCTAGGATGGCAAGTATCCACCGCAAAATTTACGGCACTTTATTGCTCTGAAAAATTGCACCTTGATTGCTGTTAAATAGCACATGCCCCATAAATGTTTTTGTTCCATGCATCATTCTAGCATCTGTCTTAGATTATATCACCTGTGTAAGTAAACCAGGAACATTTTAAAAGCAGCTGATCCCCTTCAGGCAAAGTGACTTCATTTTCCTATTAATTGAATTGTGCAGCTTTTCATCGCTCACTGCCTTCCTTACCTAAATTTCAGTCTTGCAGAAGCTTAGCATTTTATTATGAACCACACTCAACCTGGATGATCTCAGAGACCAAACAAGCCCTGAGCCCTGCTGTGCCAGCCCTGTGAAGAGGCAGGGGCATAGGCATCCTCCATCGCATCCCCATTGACCTCATGGCAAGTCAAACAGAAAGCCCAAAGTGAGGTGGCGGAGCAGGTGAGCAGGTGGACAGAGGAGGAAGCCCTGAGGCTCAGGAGAGTGGGCTGACCAAAAGAGGGGGTTGCCAGGAACAGAGGAAACCCAGATCTAACTGAGGAAAATGCCAAGGCCATTTCTGCTCTGACGGCGGCTGCAACTGCTCTGCCAGCTTTAGTCTCTGGCTGCCTCCTCCTCCTTTTCTCTCCCATGGGTGACGTGCCGGGGACTGGGAGGGAAGTGCCAGGAGGCTTCTTGCAGCGCTTCCAGCAGCTACTCTACTTAATGGTACCTGCCTCGGATTGCTTATGTGCTCACGTACTAAAAGCACAGGATTACCACATGCCCTTCAAAACACCACACCTGGCGAATGCACAAAACTAGGGATGAGCAAAACTGCTCTCTGCTAATGACAGCATGGAAATAGTGGGTCAAAAAATAGCCTGGAAATGATTTCGCCATTTTGCCTGTAATAAACTGTAATCCTGAGCTGATTTGTTTCTAAGGAGTTCTGGCGTTGCTCTGAAGGGCTGCATTTTCCAGAGATGAGCTATCCATTTCCTCTTGTCTTTTTAACATGGCTGCAGCTGAACTTTTAAGCCAGATCATTCCAATTTGCCAGGCATGAGATTATTGCTGGTGCGCAAAATGAGGCAGAGAATTAAAAATAACCATGCCGGTAGATGTGAAGTCAGTTGGTTTAAGGCTTAGTTAAAGGTTTATGTGTCATTTGCCAGTACTTGAGTTCCAGAATAGGCTGTTCAGTAAGTCTGTGCTGTAGGGAGCCACACAGTATAGATCTGACTCCTTTGCTTTTCACAGGCCAGCTTAGGATATAGAAGCATGAAAAAACACCCAGGCGCTCGTTTTAGAACTGAATAGGTCGGTGCTTTGACTGCACACGATGAAAGCCAGTAGCGTACTTGGATATACTTAGCTCAGCTTAGCTCAAAGTAATTATATTGTGCACATGTTACGCTGTATCATACAGCGTGGCACAGCAAACGCGTGGTCCACAAAGGCAGAAGTGATTGCATCCAGCCAAGTAGAAAAGACGCAGGTGAAATTTCGAAAATCAAATTTCCTATTGGTTTACTTGTTTTTGCAAAATGCATTTTTTAAACGTGAGCATTTTTGGCTAAGGAATTAGTTAAGAAAGGAGAGATCTTTAATCAGCCATCCAAGAGGAGGAAAGCAAAGTTCCAGGGTAAAAAAAGAGCATGTCCTTCCTTCCAAAACTTACCATTTTTAACACGAAAACAATTTGTTTCTCAAAATATTTCTTACTTTTTCCAGAATACATGCGATTCTTCCCTTTTATCACTGGGCAAATGCCATACGTTTAAGTGCAGTTCATAATCCTTCTGTGCCTACTAATGAGGAAGATATTTGCAGCCCTCAGACACAGGCCAGACAAACTACGGTCGCTGGCAGCAGAAGCTGTTCATGTATCCTAAGCCCCTCTTATTCATCGTCTCTTTTTCTTGTGTATGTGTTTTTATTCCTACATAAAGAAATGGGACTTCCTATGGTATTTCAATGCAAATTTAGTGCAGAAGGAGATTTACTTCACATATCTCTTATCTATTGAAAAGAGGCTCTTTAAACTAGTTTTGGACACTTTAGAATACAGTAGGAATTCATCACAAGGCACGTGTAATTTCATGTATCATTTTGCATTCAGATATTGGTAGCTTTTCTTCATTTTAAAAGAATTGCTACATTATGGACAGCCTGCTGCCAACCCAGTTAAAGAGCTTTTCATTACCTTTTGTTTTTAATTATAGAATCATAGAATTATAGAATCATTTGGTTGGAAAAGACTTTTAAGATCATCATTATGCTTACCTGAGGCCTGGGCCTGGCATGTGCTTGGAGCCTGTGGTCACTTTCTAGCAAGCAGTGGTCC
This sequence comes from Balaeniceps rex, assembly GCA_013401315.1. Taxonomy (NCBI): domain Eukaryota; kingdom Metazoa; phylum Chordata; class Aves; order Pelecaniformes; family Balaenicipitidae; genus Balaeniceps; species Balaeniceps rex. Next base: position 67,940 of record VYZW01047384.1, read on the forward strand.
TTTAGAGGGGAGATGAGGGATGTTTAGCTGTTAGAAACAGTTTTTAGTGGAACTGATGTCCTAACTTAGTCCTTCTTACTTAATAATTGCCCCTTTTGCTCCTCTTGCTAGCTAACATATGTCTTCTTTTGGTGGCTGAGATGCCCAAAGTGTTAAAACTAAACTTCCTACTCACCCCCAATAGTACAAATGCAGTGGTTACCATTAAATACCTGGCAGTTTTCCGCCCGCTACATCTGAAATATCCACCAAGGATTTGCTATTCTGATACTGAGAGAGGCACAAACGGCAAGTGTTTGGGTTCGTTGATGCTATCCAACAGCCAAAAGCATCTCAGTGCCCCTAAGAGAGGACCCAGGATTTCATAAACTTTCTGCGTAGGTGATTTCACTTCTAATTCTTTAGTTTTTAAGGGCTTCCCCCAACCCTGGTCCTCCCCACCCTGAGCAACCATCTTTACAGCCCTTGCCTGTTCCTGCCAGCACCCTAGAAGCAGCATCTGCCCAACCTTTGTTTGAAGCCAGGTACCGCAGCTGGGTTGGCCAGATGCTGCCGGTGCCGGGGTGGTAGCAGCTCCTGGCAGAAAAGCACGCTGGATGAGGTGACATAGGAGCCACATGGATGGGTTATTTCAAGCAGCTCAGGCGAAAAGACATCCATTGTTCAACAGTCCCCAGAACGGCTAATATTGCTCCCCCATGTCAACAGCTGTCCTATTAAATGTGTACTTTCCGTAGACGTAGCTCCGCAAATTTCATGTGATATGTAAATATCAGTAAAAATAAAGCCATTTATAAACACCTCCTTCTCCTTCCTTCTCTCCCGCTGTCCTGGTTTCAGCTGGGGTAGAGTTAATTTTTTTTTCCTTATAGTAGCAGGTATAGTGCTGTGTTTTGGATTTAGTATGAGAATAATGTTGACAACACACTGATGTTTTAGTTGTTGCTAAGTAGTGCTTACACTAGTCAAGGACTTTTCAGCTTCTCAGGCCCTGCCAGCAAGAAGCTGGGAGGGGACCCAGGCAGGACAATTGACCCAAACTGGCCAAAGGGCTATTCCATACCATATGACAGCATGCTCAGTATATAAACTGGGGGGAGTTGGCTGGGCGGGTACCACTGCTCAGGAAGTGTCTGGGCATCAGTCAGCGGGTGGTGAGCAATTGCATTGTGCATCACTTATCTGGGATATTATTATTATTGTTATTGTTGTTGTTGTTGTTATTATTATTATTATTATTTTCCCTTCCTTTTCCATCCTATTAAACTTTCTTTATCTCAACCCACGAATTTTACTTTTTTTTTCTTTTTTTTCCAATTCTCTCTCCCAGCCCCCTGGGGAGGGGGGAAGTGAGCGAACAGCTGTGTGGTGTTTAGCTGCCTGCCAGGTTAAACCACGGCACCCTCCCTGCCCTGCTCCCAAGATATGCCTGTTGGCAGGGTGAACCCTGCCTGTCATACACTTTGTCCATTTCACTCCAGACCAAAAAATAAAGTAGTGAAAGGCATAATGGTGGTGAGCAGTGAAAGGCAAAAAGAAAAAAGAAAATAAATAAAAGGAAGCAGCTATACACCTGTTGGTGCATGTATAACTCACCCAACATGGACTAGAACCACCAAATACATTTCTGCTATCTGGTTTCCAGTTATTGAGTGCCCTGCCCTTTATGTACTCATCGGTATTTTCCACAAGCACTCACCTTCCCTTCTTATATTTAACGTAACCCACTGATTTCAAAACATGACATAGAAAAGGTCCCTCTGGGGCCTCACAATTATAGCAAGCTGTGCAATCTCAGTATCAGGTATTTTGATAGAGGCTTCCTGCCACACAGCGGGTTTCAGTTCTGTCGGGCCACTGCTATTCTGGAGTAAAACAAGGACTGTGCACACAAATACACCGTTGGCTTTGTCTGTCTCTCACATCTGCAGTCACACCAACTGCAGGCTTGGGTTTCTGACAAGACACCTGGACTCTGTCATACCAAAACGCAGGGCCTTGCCGGGCAGGAAGATCTGGGGTCTGTGTAATTTCAAAGCCATCTGGGTGCTGGAATAACTCTGGTCGTTCATGTCATGCGGAAACACTGAGGAACAAGACGGCATTTGTGTGCTGACCTCTTTTTCTGCTCTTCTACCTTTCTGCTCATGTACTGAATGTCAAAGTTGGATGGAGGGTTGTCATTCATAACAGTAATCTGGTGCCAATCCTGTAAAAACTTCCTTTTAACAGAGATAAGATAATGCAGTCTAACAGTTCTTTAACTAAATAGGATTTATTAGCAGGAAGCTGGCTGCTTAATTCACCACTGACCTGGTAAGAATGAGGTCACTGGACATAATAGAGCTATTTAGGAGTTTAGGTCAAACTCTAATAACAGAAAACATCATTTAAAGATCACTCTGATATAAAAAAATTCTGGGGTAAGAAAATATTGCTTACTAAGAAGAGATCTAATCTTTAAAATAGTGTGCTCTATATACTCAAAAGTGTATTCCTTCCAAAACAAACAATTGCAACATCTAAGCATTCAGTCAGTGGACACCAGACTTTGACATTCAAACCCATCAAGCTTTTCACTTTTTTGTAACCTTAAGATCTCACAGGAGCTTCACATTATGAAAATCTTGTTTCATGTTTCAGTGCATAAGAACCAGCACTTCTCTGTGCATATCCTGAGTAATCATCTTGGTTAAATGAAGTTTGTTTAAGGATCAGAAACAATAAATAGTGCGCATATATTTCTATAGCTCCCCAATTTCCCTCCAGCTTCTACCTACTTTTTCACTTTTTTTTTTCTGACAGCAGCTGTTTGCAAATGACAGTTTCTATTGCTAATACACATGTGCACCTGTATCATTTCTGCCAAAACAATGTTCCTGTTTTCCCCCAGGAATCTCTGAGTTCTTCCCCAAAATTATGTCCTGTCTCTTCCTCACATTAAGTCAGGAATATTGGGCAGGGTTTCAGTTGATTTACTTATTGTAGTGTACACCGTCTTCCAAAGAGGTCGATCCAGAACCATTTACAGATCAGAAATACCACCTGAAGCCACTCGGGAGCTAACTGGACCTATTTTAAAACCTTGTGGTCATGCAAAAACCAGACACAACATCTGAGGTATGGAACAGTCAAAAAAATGTATTGATTTTGATGTATCAGGTCAATTTATGTTTCTTCTTCCAAAGCAGAGGGATGAATGGTTAGCTACCCATCTGGGAACAAAAAGATTTTCCTCTTTAATTTTTTTTCCCCCTTTTATTATTCCCTCCATCTTCAAAGCCTTCATGTAGTAACTGGCTAGTGTCCCACCTTTGCTTGCCAAGGAAGCTTGAACATATTCCTTCAGATGGCCAAAAAGGTCGTTATGGTTTGAAAGAAAACATTTCTTCTACCCAGGAGCTCAGCACACCATGTCCCCATTTCTCCAGCCTGCTGCCAATACTGAGACGTGAGATCGCTTTTCAAGCCTACAGCTCAGTAATGAACAGTTTTGTGTGTCTACTACAAAAGATCAGGAAGCCAGACCCACTTTTTTATTTAATACATGGAGCCAGATTCTCAGCTGGTATAAGCTGAAGCAGCTCTACTGGTGCGAAGAAAAATATACTGATTAACACCTGCCAAAGTTCTGCTCTACACATTATGTTTGCAGAGTAAATGGCATAAATCATGGAAACTGTCGTTATTTTTTCCATTTTGAGACATTCTTCCTCCAGTACACCCTGGGAAAACATTGTTGCCTTTACTAAAGTGCTAAGGATTCAATTAAAAAAAGTAGGGCTAAAGTGCTTCCATAAAACTCAAAAACTTTTCTAGCACCATTCATCACAATTACCTCCACTGCCACAGAGACAATGGGATGAATAGTTCCTTGTCTAGAGTTTTTCTCTCCTGTCTAGTATTGCTTTAATATGTCAAAACTGGATGTACGTGTGGAGGGAGGACGCATACACACACACGCAATACACTCTCCCTCATGTTACGCACCTCTCTCTTTCTCTCTGGTATACAGGGCTCAAGCTACTGGAATTACCATTAGTTCAGTCTATCCAAATGGCCAGATGATTCATCGGTAGAAAAGGAAAACATCTAAACTTTGCCTGTCTTTTAGGGAACATTTTTGTAAAAAGTGTTGCGCATAGAGAAAAAAAAACACATGTTGCTAACTTTTATTGAATTAATCCATCTTCCAGAATAACAACGTAGAAACTACATATCTGCACCTTTAAGCAGGTAATGTCAAGGGTTATTAGAGCTTAAAATTGACATTGCTTGTTAGTCTTATATTGAAGTTCGTATCTTCAGCAATCTGCTGCTCATACAACGTTTTGGGGTATGGATGCAACTTTACAAAAATGAATGGTAAATTATTAATGCTTTGATTCAATTTTTTTTAAAAGTAGACATGTAAATCACTGCAACATTCGCAGTGAGTAAACAAGTACTCCCACGCTGTGAGGGAAGATAGGGATATGTACAAGGTGATAGCACAGCTGATTTACTTTGAACCTCAGATTAAATAAGAGTTTTTACTGTTTAATAGATATCTGAGCTGGCAAAATGAGGGGAAAGAAGGGAAAGCAAAGCAAGGCAAGGGAAATTTTGAGAAGGACGGTGAATAGTCTTTCCAGTCACTCCTGCCTGCTTGGGACAGGGGAAGAAGGAAGCAAAGACAGAAAGGGATTATCCTAATGTTGTTACAGTCTGCCCACAAGCAGAGAAACCCCTTCCAACAAACAGTGTGTTGAAATGGATACACTCCCAGTATTTCCAGTTCCTACACACATACCTCTGTCATCCTAATAGAAAACCAAAACTAAACAAACTGGCAATGACAAGTCTCACTGCTCTAGATTAATCCTCCCTAGCACGCTCCAGTTGCTCGGGCTACAGCTGGATAAGCTTTAGTAGCCTCAGAGAAAATCCAGGCTATGCCAAATGCAAAACCAATCCTAGCTGAGGACCAGGAATTCAGAAGCAACTGAAGACTGATGACCTGCCGAGTTCATGCAGCGCCTCATGTTCAAACCGATTGCTTGGCTAATTCCCACTGGCATCAGCAGGAGTCAAACATCTTGGTGGTTTTGTCCATCCCAGCAAGTTTGTCTGTGACAGTCTGGGCCTTGCACACTGAATTTCTGTCATCCAGGGCAGGATTATGCCCCAAACCACAGCCAGGACTGGTAAACTGGATCACCTAATGGGAGACCTCCTGCTGGTGTCACCCAGACTCCCTGGACACTTCTCTATGTGCTCAAATAGCTGCACAGGCTCCATAAAAGCACAGGTCCCCATCCTCCCTCGGAATGGTCCATGCCTCACAGATGCCCTCTCAGTGCCCTGAGAAGGGATAACCATCTCCAGCTTCTCCCGGGCACTGTCAGGGCACATATGTGGTAACTAAAGACTCAATGTCCAAGAAGACCTGGTGGTAAGTTTGGACCTCTGTGGTGGTTTAACTTCAGAGACACACACAGACGTTTGAAGGTCACCGCTCCAGCTCTTTCACATCCAGCTCTATTTTTTTTTCTCTTCCCTGCTGCCTAGGAGATATTACATTTGTTGGCTCTGTCAGCACCAAGATTTTATTTTGCCGTTTTGTTCTTCCCCCTCATTACCCAGTTCATCTGTTTTCCTCCTGCCGTTTCTTTGCCCTCGTGAACTCAGGAGCCTGGAACTAACACTTATTTCAAAAGTGGTGGTACAGCCATCAGCTGAAAGCAAATTTTTTTTCCAAGCCTTGAACATCTGTCAGCAAACATTGCGGGGGAGTGCTTGTTACTGTAACACGTTGTGTGGAAAAACACAGCGGTGCTGCTCTCCCCTCCCCACAGTCTTCCTCAGATTTGATAAACTGGGACTGTCCTTCATCTAAGGCCTATAAAATGGGTAAACAGGGATCTTTATCAAATCAAAACAAGGGGGAACATTTTAGGGAGTAGGCCGTACAGCTAAAGCGACTGCAGGCAAAAAAAACCCCTGCTCTGGCTAGCTTAAAGGACAGAAATGATTGCAGCAGGCTGCTACTATCAAGATATAACCTCATTTATTAGTCATCATGTTGCCACTTACAAGAAAATGAATGAAAATAGTAAACAAAATCAAGTTTCAACTTTTCAAGTCCTGGAAATAAGTGCGTGAGGTACCGCTCTGGGCATGCGCTGGCGGCTTGCAGGATCCGTTCTTGCCCAACACCTTGTACATGAGAAACCCCAGATCGTCAGAACGTACAAACCCTTAACACATCTGCTGACATGTATCAGTCTTGCTTTAGCCTTTTGTTTACTTGCCTTTTTTAATTAGAGATACAAGGTGCAAAGAAATAAGCTGCACAAGTTGTTATACCCAGGAGAATAACAAAGACCCGATCTCATGCGCAGGAGCAACCCTGGGTTTTAACTGTAAGGTGTTTGACTAAGTATAGTTTATTTAACCTCGAGGACCTTTCATGAAGGTGCTCTGTGTTCTGCTGCAGCAAAGGAAAAGTAAACATTGTTACTGTATTAAAACCATTTATTCTAGCGAGTGTCTTTCCTTAGGGTATAAACGACCCATACCCTGCAGGCATCACTTCCCCTTGCACATGCATGCTGAGTTTGCACTTGCACAGCAAGTGTTTTGATTTAAAAGAGAGATTTCCCCAAAATCCAGGGCCTCTATGGCAGGTCCACAGAGTCTTCTGTGCCTGCTCCTCCCCACTTACAGATATGATCCAAAGCACACTGAAAACAGTGTGTGAATTTCCACCCACTCCGTTGGGCTTTAGACCAGGTTAACTACACCTTTGTCTCTTTGGCTCCACAGTGAATTCGGCACTAGCCCTACCCAAAAGTGGAAGTAGCCTGATACAGTCTGACTGGAGCTTGCGTGATCTTGGCTTAGAGCAGTCATCTTTGCCGTGCCAATATTCAGCTTGTTCTGTATGCTTAGTTTAATGGGGAAGCTTGCTGCTGATGGCGTTTTTACTGATAAATGTTTGCTGTCATGCACAGTGCAATTCTCAGGAGCTTCCTGAGCTACGAAATGTTTGCAGGGTCAGAGGAGCTCTAATAGGGATTGCTGCTCCTCAGGGGTGCAACCGGGCTTGGGACTATGTGGGGACAGCAACGGGGAAGGAAGGTGGCAGGGAAGGAAGGAGGGATGGCGAGGAGGGAAACAATAATACCGACCATGTTCATTCCGCATCTCGCTTATTACTTTCTGGACAGCTTTTCTGCAACTCCAGTTCTGTCATACCAGCAAGCTCCACGCACTCTCACTGCTCTCTGTGTCCCAGTGCCAGAGAAGCGCTAGCGTTAGTAGATGAAGTATTTGTTTTGCATTGTGTCTGCCATAAATAATATGAAGACATGTTACCATGTTCTGGGACTGAGTCTGTCCATTTGCTGTTGCTGTTGTATGAGAAAGAAAATTAAAATAACAGCAAAAACGCAGAGGAAGCATGCGACCATTTCACCTGTGCCTATGTGCCACTTGCTCCCTTTTTCCTGAACCAGAAAGCAGCAAGCTTTGACTGGATTTCTGGTTTAGGTGCCAGATTAGACCTGTAGCACTGCTGTAGGCATTCAGGCTGTGCCCAGTGTTGGTAAGTGCCGCTCCACCCCGGGTGGAGGTTCGAGCACTTCAGCAGCTGACTTCTGGGACAGCATTAGCTCTTTGGTGCTCGCGCCTATGAGCAGCACAGTGCTGGTAACTCTTATGCCTTTTCCATCAAATTTTCTTAGCCTCCACGTGATGGAGCAGAGTCAAATGCAGACTGTATTTCCAGGCCAGGTCATGAATCCATTCCTTCCTTGGCCCGGTGACGTGCATATATAATGTCATTACAGTATCTGTGTTTCCGAAACTGCTTTGCCTTTGGTCTCTATGGTGAGTTTTCCAGCCAAGGTAACACTCGGTTCCCTGTGAGCGGTCCTTCAGCCATCAGGCAGAGCTGTCCTCGATGGGAGCGAGCAGAGCCATCTTTTACGCCTGTGTTCTCAAACTTTCCTCGGCAGGCAGAACAGAAAATGCGGCTTTGATTTTTTTTCCACAAAGTCTTAAATGCCAAAGTAAATTCCAGAAAAAGTTAAATTTGTCTCCCATCTTCTCCTCACCCCCAGAAAGGTGAGACCTGAATCAGTTTTATTCAGCAGAAATCCTTTGGCTGAGTGAAAAATGCAAAATCAGACAGTTTTCTGCATGAGAAAAAGAGAATCATTGCTGCCTTTATTGCTCATTCCATTTATTAAAACTGCTGGGCCAAGATTTATTTTTAATGAACTCTGATCAGTCACAGCCAGTGATTTCACAATTCATGTTAGTACTGCAGGCATTTGTTGTACTGCAAACAGCTCATTTGCTTATTTTCTGAAAGATTTTTTTTTCATCTGACTTGAAATTGGTCACACAGACCTCTGTGGGATTTTTCAGGCTAAGTATTTTTGTTCCCATGGATAGAGGCCATATGTCAAAACCCTTTATTGTCACCAAAGACAAAAAAACCTCCTCCTGCTTTTATTCTGCTAAGTCTTTTCTTTTCCTTTCCTTTTTTTTTTTTTTTTAAATGTTTACTGTGCCTTGACATCCTGCCTCACTAAACCATCCTTCATCCTTCTGTTTGCTCTAATATGAATGTGTGTGTAAGGGAAACAACATACTTTACAGATGGGAAAAGGTAACACATAAATCAAACTGTATGCCAAAACAGAGACAGTCATAATGAAGGTTATAGAACCACATGTCTGCATTATATCTTCTTTTTTTTTTAAAAAAAAAGGGAGCTGTGAAGTAGAAATCAATGTGCTAGGTCTTAAACCAAAAATGCTAAAATGCCTTAAAAGCTTTTCAGTGGAACTGGAACTTTCAGACTGGCTGTTAGAATGGCAAACTATGTATATTAAAGAATGCCAGCACAAAAAATGAACACCACTGACTATTTTTTCTTGGATTTCGTTGCTGGTTTTTCCCTCATAAGTATTTTATATTTTAGAAATGGAATAATTGGCTCATCCAGAAATGCAGTTTAGAGCAATTATTGCATGCTTCAGGTGGTCTAAGCAAAGCTATAATCAGACATAAATAGGTTGACTGTTGTGTATTTTGCTTAATGGTATGTATAATCCCTTTAAAAAAAAATCAAATAGAGGACTTATCAGCTTGCAGAGAGATGTACCCTAGGGTTTGTAACTCTGTCAGATCTTAGGCAGACAAACAAATTCTTCATCCGTCCCACAACTGTGGAGTCTGGCTGAGGATATTTTTTTCAGGCTTGTTGGTTGCAAAGCAATGCAGAAGGGCTGCACTGCAGGGCTGGGGGCCCACATGAGGCCGGTGCCTGGCCAGCAGCACCGCAGCCCCTGCACTGCAGCCAACTCCTTCGCTTTCTCCCTGTGTTCCCCGGGATCCAGGAGAGTGAAACCACTCACTCCGGAGGGGTGTTTACTTTGGTTTTCTGAAACAATTTTAAAGCAGCTGCTTGAAGATGACTGAACAAAGTATTACAGAAATGGCTTCAGACCAGGCAGGGATCACACCGCACAGTGCTGGCACCAGATGGCCACTTGGGATCTGGCTGCAGGCACTGATGAAGCAGCGGTGATAGCCCCCAGCTCAAGATGGGTGGCCAGCTGTGGGGCTTTGCTCACAGCCCAGGTAGCCCTATCTCAGTACCCTCCTCCTCTCCCGGGCAGCTTATCAAAGGGACACCACTCTTTAAAGAAATGAATTGTACTGCAAATCTGCACAAAGCACTGCTTTAAGAGGAGGTTCTTGCCAAGCCTCCCCTACTTCTTTTCCCTTGCCTCCTCCTGATATGGTGAAGCCTTGTCTTAGGAAACCATGCCAATCAGATCATTCAATCCAACAACTGCTGTATTTTAGTCATTCTCCACACCTCTTTCCCTTGTTTACTGTCTCAGCATCTGCACCAAGGCTGCCTGCACAGCTGACAGCAGGGGTATCTAATGGTATAACAAAAGGGGGACAGGACTAGCACTTAGGTTTTTGTCTCTCTGTCTACTCAGAGGCTGAATTGTAGCCAAGATACGAATTTGGAAGATGTTGGAAGTTTAATCTCTTCTGCCCCCACAGTTCAGTCAAATACCTGTTTGCATCCCCATAGACTTCATCATTATTTATGTCAACCAGTTCTGCGAGATAACGGGTATCCACTAGCAATTTGAGTAAACTCTCAGGGAATGTAACTGCAGTCCCAGCCTCCCTATGAGGAGCCTGGCTTCAGCTGAGCCTCAAGCAGGGATTTGTCCCCTCTGCATCTGGGAAGATGGGCTGGAGTGATATTCAGAGCAGAGTTTCCAGCTCACCTCTGAGCCAAGCTCAAGGTACGGCCACCTTGTTAGTGGGCTGGGTTGCACTCCGCCTTCAACATCTGACCGTCACCCTGAGATGTGCAGAAGCATGGACTGCCCAGACCAAACCCAGGTGTCTGGCATTTTTATCTTGTGACCTGGGCTTTGTACTAGTTTATATTTATCTAATACTACCAGAACAGTCGGTTCCTGCTACATTGCTTTAAAAAGAAAATAAACTTACAAAAAAATTAAAATACTTAAAATCCCATGTAACACAAATATTTGCACAGTAGAAACTTATTAAATAGATAGATCCATCTATCTAAAACACTAATATTTGCTTTTACATAGTAGTACTCTAGCACTTCAGAGATTTGGAAAAAAAAAAAAAATCATGTTGGCAGCAAAATGCATGGCCGTGCTTGTACTACAGAGAATAATGACTCTATTTTCAGACACCAAATCAGAGACAGTCCTCTGTTTTGCTTTCTAACATCAGTGCATAAGGAGATCACTTACACCTGGCTAAAGTTCTGACTCATTCTTACTTTGCTTTTACAAAACATAATTATCTGTCAGATACAGAATTTTTCTGCCTTTCTTTTCTAAGACATTTCATGCTGACTCTTGAGGAAAAATCCACATTTTTCGCTCATTTTTTAGAGTCTTTCAGAGAGAAAAGTTTACTTTTAAAAATATTAAAATAAACACTACAAATTTCAGCCTGAGAAGTTGCTGTGGGTGCCAGATCTACAGCTGTAGCCACAGGGTGACCAGATGTCCAGGCACAGAAAAGAGGACAACTGCTTCTGCTTAGCAGGATTCCAGGACTGACACTACACCAGCGCTCCAACAAAGCCAAGCGATATATGACCAGAGTAAAAACCGCTCCCGTTTTAGGTACTCCCTTTCTCTAAGAATAGCCTGTTTAAGTCTAACAGCGTAGAGCAGCTGAGAAGGAGTAATGCAAACTGCATCGTTCCTGACGCACATGCAGAACGTCATTGACAAGTTAAGGGATAGCCCTCCTAAACCTCTTCTCACATGGGTAAGTCCCTCGTCACTTGGGTAATCCCATCAACTTCCTCAAAGATCCAAATTCCCAGGCAGTCAAAGAGCCTGGAGTGTTTGTACCTATGGTCATTTTTCAAGTTGGGAAATGGAGAAAGATTATATGGGTTTTTAGGGAATACAAGTCATCAGGTAGACAACAGCCTCTGTATTGCAAATTTGGACTTTACCACTTCTCTCAAAGATAATGGTGGCTGTGTTTGATGTGAACGAAGGCCTGCTTGGCAAATACTGTGTCTGACTCAGCGAGAGGAAGGTCAGAAATGAGGAAACACCTTGTGCTGTGAGAGTCTCATCAGTTTTGTATTCCAGGGTTCATAGTTCTCTATTGTCTGAGATAGATAAAGCTTTTGGATACGGACTCAGACCAAGTCAGAAACACCAGTTCTCACTTGGATGCTCAGCTTTCTCTAGAGAACAGAAGAAGAGCTCATAAACTTTTCAACAAAACCCAGCTGAATTTTAAATATATAACAAACCAGCTGAGACTTGAATGGTTTGGAAAGTAACAGTCTCAAATCTGAAAGTATTTTATATGAAACATGCAGATCTGTTTTAAAACAAACATTGCAATAAATTCAACACTGAAGTTGTTGAGCAACTTAATAGACCTAACTTCCTCCTCTATAAAATGAACAGTTTACATGGGACATTTAGCCCAAGACTCTGCAAACAAAACCAAAAAAGAGAGCAAAATTGCTTTCTCCTTTCCCCACTTTTTCAGAACATTGCTTGTGAGTCTTACGGAAATCCATAGGAACTGACACAACTGTTTTAATGCTCCCCATTGCCTCCTTGTCTTCACTTTTGCAAACTGACTTGCTGCTCTATTATTTGCCTCTTAATATCACAAGTGACATTAATTAAGGCTTTAGGCTCCCCTGCTCGGCAAGTTTAACAAACAAGCATACAGACTAGAAGCTCATTTGCTCAAAGGGACACATTTTCTCATTCAGAGCCAAGTTTCAGGCTGATCCATTGTGAAAACACTAGCATAAAAAGAGCAGTTTTGCAATGGAAATCTGAACGCTTGGTGTTTTTTCTGTATGCTACAATGATAATTTAGTGTCCTGTTCTTTGTCAGCTTCAGTCTTAACTCTTATTTTTACAATGATCAGACAAGTTCCATATGACTGCAAGGCAACAAACATCATTTATTTGTGGCTTGATCCTAGAAACCTCATTCAGTCAAAACTCCTACTGTTCCCTGGGAAATTTTGCCAAGCAAGGATTCAGGACAGAGTGTGAGGATCTTCTCAAGGCACAGGGCTGAGCAGTCTTCATAGGGTAAGTGGTGGTCACCAGCAGAGATGGCTGAGAATGAGCTCACTAAGGGACCTCTCATTAGAAGCCGTGTGCCCCAGTTTCAAAAGGAAAGGAAGCTCCAAGGTGGCATTTATGGTCAGAAAAGAGAGGACAAACCACCTGGACCAGGGTAATAGACTGGCACCAGGAGCCCTGAACTTCAGTGCTAGAGACTATAGGTTCTGGCTCCTTACCAGGCAGAAAAGAGGCTTTGGTGCAACTTCACACATCCTATGCAAGTCCAAAACTCTGGCTATTGATGAGCTTGGTCTCTTAACAAATTACTTAAACTTCTTTCATCCTAATGCAGAAAGGGCCTGTGGTGTTGCCATGCGCTGGAGGCAGCATGCCTTCAGGCCATGGTTTAGGTGCCTCTGTACAAGCAAAGCAGCAAAGAAAATGTTGAGGTGTATCAGGGACTTCCTCTTGCAATGGTCTTTTTGGTGCCTTCAAGGCAACATCTCTCCAGCATTTTCCCCTTGGCCTAACAGTGCAGTTTGTAACACGGGTCACAGGGGTTGGGTGTCTGAAATTGTTTTCATTGCAGGAATATATTGACACTATAGAAATGAGAATCATGAGAGAATTCAGTCTTAATAAAAATCCACACATTTCAGTAAATGTACAAACATTTTGACTGTAGTTGGCAAAATTTCTTTTGGAACAGATAGGCAATGTCAGTGTGCAGAACAGCAGTGCCCCTTCGCAAGTGCTTCTTTGCTGCCATAAATTAACTCCCCTTTTTCTCTCCCCATTACAAATATTAATCTGGGTAATTCTAAAATCCCAACAGATAATTCTGTATGACAAATAACTCTAAGAAAGCCTGACAAATCTAGGTAATGTAGCCTTGTTGAGCAACATGGCAGTTTAGCTGTGACTTATTATTTAAGTATTTTGGTCAGGGGCGGCGCAATAAATGGTCAAACAGAAGTGGCTTCAGCAGGCCATAGATTGCTTGAGCTGCATGTGTGGTGTGTTAGCAAGACAGCAGACCCAAGAGGCCTTTCTGAATATTTGTTTGACACTGACAGATAACCAATGCTGGGAATATAAGGCACCAGGTCATCTCTGAAATAGCACAACACAACAGCCTCAAGCTGAAAAGCATTTTACCGTTCCCAAATGAATTTCTACACTTCAGCATGCCGTCCTCTAAACCTGCTTTGTCACCCTTTGTCAAATTAGGCAGTGATATAAAGCGTGCCACAGAAATGGGCTGGAGAAAATACAACGGGTATCTAAAAATAACCAGCTGCCTTTTCTTGTGCACATGTCCAGCAGCACTCGGGCAGAGGCTCTGGAAATGAGAGCGCAGAGCAGCAGCCTCCTCCTTCTCTTTGGCGTGGGGCAGCCCTGGGCAGTTTCACTTTCCACTTCCCAGTTTGCTTGTGGAGAAGCCAGAAGGACTGGTAATTGGTGTCTCATCCCGCACGGAGACACAGACAGAGGATGCTTTCAGTACAGCTGCCAACATGTGCAAATAGATGACGGGCAAGAAAATACTGTTCTTTGCTCAGGCTCCCTTTCAGCCACAAAGAATTGATCTCGTTGTCACGGCTGCTCACTAAGCATGGACACTTAGATCTAAACAGAGAGGCAGAAGATTACTTAACTTGTAAAAACACAGTGCAGGACCTTCCTAGGTCTTAATCCCCGCCCCTGTTTCTGAAACAAATCCTCCTTTCTTTGTTCCCTTTCTGTACTTAATTATAGTTTTTCTTGTCCCACCTAGGCTAATTCCGCTTAAATATTTATTTTATTAAATATTTATTTTATTGGTTTACATTGTACAATATGTCAGATACCTGGAAGGAGTACTATATAAAATAAAACCCAGTAAAATATTTTTAAGGATGAATAAGGGCTTTCTGTATCCGCTTTAGCAATCAAATTAGTGTAATTCACTGCCTCTGCACTCAGTGTCTTCAAAGCAATTTGTGAATAAGTAGATTCCTCTCTCTTTACAATATAATGATGCAGGAAATTGAATTTAATGGAAATTACTCTGTGAAAGACAGATTATACCCCATGAAGTTTACTTGGCAATGTTGTCATCACCAAGTTGTACTAGCATAACTTTGCAATTGGGCCTGAGCTCCATCACAAGCTGGAGACAGTGACAAAACCAGGGTTAAAGATCATCAAGGCATTTAATCTATTTCCTAGCATTTTAATATAGATATAAACTTATAGCACTTGGACAGTCAATCTCTTGAAAATCCTGCAGTAATCACAGAATACTCAGAAAAGTCATGATTATATTGTCTGAACATCTTAGTCAGTGGGCAAAGTTAAAATTGAGGAATCTGAAAGTCCGGCAGCATTGTGAGAAGCTACGTGCTCATGGCTGGGTGCAAGTCCAGGAGCTAACTCACAAGCTCCAGTTTCAAACCAGTAAAATCATAATTGGGAAGCAGGAGTTTCTGCATTCAATGGCAGGAAATGCAACACTCCCACGCAGGGAGAGGAAATGAAGCACAGAGAAGCACCTTCTCCAAAAGAGACTGTAGGAGATTTAAGTCAGTAGTCATCCACTTAATATTATAGATTAAGAAAACAAAAATAAATGTGTGTTTCTTCTTTCTGCTGGCAAAATACATATCTATAAAATGGTTGTCTGGGCTCCTGAGACCTGTAATCACATCACAACTGATAAACGCCGGCTAATGAACATCTGCCCAGTAGGAAGAGAAGAGCCAAGACACCTCTAACTCCTGAAGGTCCCTGTTTGTGGCCTGTGACAAAGCACAGAAGAACCCCCAGCTATAAGGAAATCTGCCCTGGATATTTAGAAATGTCTAATGGATCCAGATGCAAAATCTGAGCCCCTTATCGGGGGGCTTGGCTTTTGTAGGGTGATCAGTCCTTCCTGAAAAGAAACTATCTTTCAAGTGCCGCAAGCTGAACACCAAACACAATTAGTCAGTTCTAAATTATAATGCAAACACATAAAACAGATGCGTGCACAGATGGCTACATATATGTGTACATGTTCTTGCAGACCCATATTTAGAGTGAATTTGTAATGTGTTCATATGGAGTCAAGTCATTTGGTCATATGGGAGACTCATAATAAGACAATGGTGATTTAAATTAAGTGTGAACTACACAAACGCTGTCAGCTAATTCTGAACAGCTACGGTATTGGCTAAAATAATTATTTGAGGATTAGAAGGATTAGCTGCTGAGATTCAGTATAAAGAGATCACAGCAACAATGCAATTGTTCAGAGGGCTTTGCTCCAACACACATTCATGCTGTGGCTGCAAAATGTACACAGAGCACAAGGTCTGGAAAATACATGCAGAGGCATGGGCGATCGATGGCTGGATACTGGATTTCTCTTCTAACAGGACACCAGTATCCTGAGTAGAGGATATTCACCTCCTCACATTTATTTCATTTTTTCTCAGGCTGGTATGGCAACCCTTGAAGACAGCATGTCAGTGAACCTGTACTAGATATATATTCAGTCACACCTACTCCACCTAAACCTCATTATCTGCAAGGCTTCAGACTGGACAGTGAGCAGGAGGCAGCCCTGTCCAGCTGCAAAGAGCAGTGCTCGGCTCATACCGCAAAAGCATCAAGCAGGGATCACTTCAGAGGTGACCCAAGGCCTCTCTGGATCCGTTCACATACATGTGCTTTTTGGAAACAAAGCTAAATCCTTGGAGTCAAAGTGCCTGTGTACAGAAAGGGTCTCTTTCTTGTTTGATCTTACAAGATATTAGTTACAGAGAACAAATGCAAACAACCTGCACCGTATTTAGTGTATTTTTTGTTAGCTTTAGCCTCTCTGAAATGCCTGGAGCCTGGTTGTTTTTGGCACAGGCCTGTGGTGCGGCATTGCACAGGTGAAAAACTTGTCCGAGTCGAAGAGCTCTGGTAGGAGTACATTTCCTCCATGAAGAGAACGTACAACAAAGTACAGACGATTGCAGCTACTCACATGCAGACCTACTGAGCTCTGAGGGGCATCAATTTTTAATAAAATACCAATGTTTGTGCTCTTGAGTAGGCAGAAAGTAATTTCATTTCTTTTTAGTACTTCGTGGCAATTATAGAGAGGTTTCTTGGCTTTGGATTTGCTTTTAAAAGCCAGTTGGTCTCCACTGTTTGCTCCTGTCCAGTTAGATTATCTTTTATTGCGTAAGGATACATAAAAATTTGAAAAACAAATGGAAATTCATCTATTAGCACAGTTAGAAAAAAAAAAAGCAACACAAACCCTGGATGTGTTAAGCATCTCTTTCATCAGTCCACCCTCTTGTGTTGGACTGTGACCAATGAAATAATACAGTACATCAATCTTTTTCAAAACAACAATGTAATTCTTGCAATGTCTAGATGGCTTCTGGGATTTGAGACTATTTACTACAGTTTCTGAAATGTTAAGACAATGTTTATGTAAATGAAAATATTTATCTAGGTTACTGCTGTCAAGTACCCGCTGAGAAACATTTTGCGTTTATAGATGACCTTAAGCAACAATAGCGGCAGAAATTACCAGCAGCCACCATTTGGGATAGGCATAAAACACTACATAAATCTAAAAAACAATAGTCCAGATTCAGCTGTTAGGGACCACCTGGTGCTTTTAGTTACACAGCTTTAATTCCCATTAGAAACACAGAATTTTGCCCTTGGATTATAATGTTCAACCACAGAAACTAAACTATAGCAACTTTCCTGACAAGCAGCAATGCTATTTCATGTCATCAGTGACAAGTTTTACAGAAAGTTACTGTCTATCCTTTTAGGCAGAGGTGAGGAACTTTTTTTTAGTATTTCAGTATATCAGAATTATCCAGTAACATCACAAAAATAAATTAATATCAACTTACCTTCCCTGGATTACTGTGATGTTGTAGGGCTGCAGGTCATATGAAATAAAGTCATGACTGTTTTCAGACCAAGGAATGGCGTTTCATTAGCCTTATAAAAGGATCTGCCTGGACAGAAAGAATAAAGACAGTCAGTCTAAACATTTTAAGTGGACTAGCAAAATTTTTTAAAACAGTGAGCAGACAGTGTTGTTCAGAATTAAAGCAGTCCTTATTCAGTTTAATTTGTTCCACTTCCAACTGAACTATCAACTGATGATAAGTGAGGATTTGTTTCCATTTTACAAAACTTAAAAGAGGAAGACAGCATTTGACATCAAGTTATAGGTAGGCAGTGCTTTAAGGCTAGCATCCACTTCTGCACGTGCTCTCTGGCTGAAACAATGGAATGACATGGAGAGAAATTATGTATACTCATTTGTTTATCGGATAGAACTAATACAACTGCCATGAGTCTTGGGAAATGGTGATGTTGTTTTCATTGTTCTTCAGTCAAGAATAAATTGTAGATTCAGGGTGGTGGTCAGGGAGCTCAAAGCAGCTCATGCACAAAGAAAAGAGAAGTAAATATGGAAGCAGAACCTACATGCTCATCTCCATCCTTCCAGCACAGAACTGCTCTCTGCAGAGCACTGTGCAAGGTCCTCTTCTCCTTTCCTCAAGGCAGGTTTCCACTTTCCTCAGCAGACAGCCGCAGAGCCAAATGTTTGTGCATATGTGTGGCTGCAGGACTGGCCTGCACAGACTTTGCCCCCACCACTTCATGCTTCTCTGCCACCTCTGCCAACACAACCGCTCGTGCAGTTGCCCAGGAGGGCCAGATGGACAAACCAATCAGGTTAAACACAGCCAAAAAAAGAAAAGCTTGTTTTTTCTTAGGTCAGTCAGTTCCTCAGCCCAGAATGGACAAGTCCCAAAACATGCTGCTGGCACTGTGGAGCGAGGGAGGATGGGGGAAGGAGAAGTGGTGGCAGCGAGTGGTGGGAGCTGCCTAGGTGGCAATGCCCAGCATCAGGAGCCTTTTCAGCCCAGCGCCATTCTGTTTTCATCCCAGTGCTCCTATTTATAATCTCTCATGCCACTGCACACTTCCAAGTTTGACATGACACCAAAGATGTCTTTATTTCTGTATGTATTTGCACAAAGTCATTACGCTCACACCTCTAATCATTATGTAGCTCTTCTCTGAGTACATTCCCTTTGGCTGACGATTTTCCTGACAAGGTGATTCATGCCAAAAGCATCTCCCACAGCCCTCACGCCGACGTGAGAGAGATACAGTCTTCCTCAATCTGTGGAGCACTGTGCTGCCCAGGCACCGCTTTGTCACCTGCCTGGCGTCATCTCCTGCCCTAACCTCCAGGCAAGTGACATTGGCCATGCTCTTGGTAGCCGCAGGGTCTGCCCAGGGTGCCTTTACTGCCCAGAATAAGCTGTCCCAGAATAGCTGAGACTAAAGCTGTAACAGGTCTGTCAGCACACAGACCATTACAGGTGTTAGATCATTGACTGTATCATTGCATCCAGTCAGATGATTAGATTGTAGAGAAAATAATGCTAAAGGTCAGAAAACAGAGTTTCTACTCACAGCCAGCTGCAAATTGTGTGGTTTTTGTTTTGGTTTTTTTTTTCCAAAAAAGAAGCATTTTATATATGTGTGCGTTTTCACATATACATGCACATATATATATATGAGTATATATATGTATGTATGTGAATATGTGTATGTGAAATCTATGGATATGTGCGTATGCATCCATATATGTATATATGTGTGGATTTACACACATACATGCATTCACATATAGGCCAACAACCAAAGTAGGTAAATTCACAGTGGTGCCAGAAATTCTTATGAGATTTGTTATAGAGGGGTTTACATTCTCATTTCCACCTGTGTACCACTCCTCTGGTATCATAACTGTTTTCTTCCCCTGAAATAAGAAGAGTATATATACAATAAGAATTGCATCATAGGTGTTGTAGGATGACCAGAAAACTTGATGCCTAGAAGAAGATGGAAGTGTAAAGCCATTTAACATTCATGTCCAGGAGTTTTCCACTGGATTAAATCCAGTTATTTTTGACTCTTTAAATAAACTGCCTTTCTGAGACTGTAATTTTCTGAGAAAATGTCACACTCGGAAAGAAGGCATTTTACATAAAAGTTCTTTCATTGAGAAATACATTTTTCAGTTATTAAACAATCCTGACTGAACATATTCCTTGCCACGAGGGTGGTCAAGCAATGTGGCCAGCTGCCCGGAGCAGCTGTGGCGTCTCCATCCCTGAGGGTTTTCAAGCTGTACTTAGCATGGCCCTGGTCAATCTCCTGCTTTAAGCATGAGGCTGGACTAGCCCACCTTGCATTTTTGTACAAGCCTGTGATTTTCAGCTAGTTACCACATGGAGGAAGCATGTAGTTTATGCTGACCATATGGCAGGCTTTTAGGATTTTAAAAGTGACGAGCTCTTTCTGCAGCCCTCAGTGGTGACTAGCATACTTTTAAGCTTTCAAAGGATCTAAAGGTTTCCTGTCTTCAGCTGTCATCTAATCCCATCTTTAGCCATGTCTAATTTATCACTTTCTGGCTAGCACCAGGCTGAAGGATGAGGACCTAACTGAAGTGGTCCAAGCTTTTGTAGCTTTCACAGTCTCACTGAGACACATGAAATGGGAGCTGGCGGCAAGCCCCTCAGAAGCAAATTCAGCTATTTCAGCATCCCTTTCAGGACAGCGTGGTCCCTGTCCTGCTCTCACAAAGCTCTGGATGTCACCTGCAAGTCCTCATTCACCCCCCTCCAACATGACTTATCGCGTTTGCGACACCACAGTCAGTGAAACTCACTCTTCAAAATCCCCCGAGTCGAGCCTGGAGGACCGCAAGGATCGCTGCAGGGAGAGCCTGAAGGTCTGGCACCTGGCCAGGTCTGTCGGGAGGATTTTCAAGGGCCAACCTGCTGCCAAAGGGCTGAAACGTGTGTGGTACATACCTCGGCCACTCTTCACATTTTTCTTGATAGTGCTCTGGTTTTTATCTCCTGCTCTCTTTTCACTTCAGTATTTCCCACCTTTCATGTTCCACTTGTGCAAGTAAACAAGACATAGTATTAACACTAATTCATTTAACAAAATTGTAGCCTTGGCAAAAAGGGCCATTTTCAAAGGGAGCTGGCAGCAAAATAAACATGGGAGAAAATAAAAGGGGAGCGCTACCATTTTCTCTAAGCTGCCGAAGTTGTCTTTGATCTTACTGGAGCTAATTTTTATCCAGAGGAGGAAAAGAAAACTCAAATGCAAAGCGACATGGCTGTTTACCTAGAAACTGTATATCTCACAAGAAGATCTAATTCAAAGTAGGAAAAGTCTGACAGTCTTCAGACATCATGGTATTGAAGAGAGATAAATTCACAAGGGAAGTAATGCAAAGGTATGAGCAGCCCATCGCCAGCCTCCAACTGCTATTTGTTCTGTGCTTCTCCAGCAAGAAATCAAATGGTTTGGTAACAGCCAAGAAAATCCTGGCTTGCACGTCACCATATAAGCAGGAAATTCCAGTAATGAAAATATAATCCCACAATAAAAAAGCAAGCGGAGAAAATAAGAAAAATATTTGCAGCTCTGAGGAAGGAAGAAGAACTATGCAGAATTGCAACGCCTTCCTTGCACCTGTTAAATGCAGTAGCAAAATCATGTAGTATATGGCTTTTTTCCCCCTAAGGGACCACTATACTCTAGCTTTTTCTTATTGACAGTGACTGTTATTATAATCCCTTTTTTTCACATACTCATAACATTCTGGAAAAACAATTTACTTTGGGGACTAAAAATTCTTTAAATCTGGTCCCAGCCAAGAGACATTTCTGGAAATTTGAACAAGATGCTGTCAAATATATCTGAATTATGTGTAGATGTCTGTCAAAACATACATTTCTTTAAGGTTTTCTTTCTTTAGTTTTCTCATTCACAACTTAAAACAAGGTAATTTTTTTAGCAGAAAATTTCTCTCCTATGCCTATACACTTTCATGGACAAATAAATCAGCTCCTTGTAAGTGATTTGAAAATGGATTTTTTATGTATAGCACAGTAATATGTTAGAAATATTCAAAGCCAATGATGGTTACGTTTGACACATGAAGTTAGAAATTTTGGAAGTTTTCTGTGTCAGAAAATCCATTTTTCCAGATGCTCACCAATGCAGAGAGACCACAGTAAAATATTTTTGTTCACGTGTAAAGCAACAGTAGGTAAAATAAGCAGGAAAAAAATAGAACATCACACCTCATTTTTAAAATAAAAAAAAATTAAAATAATCACAAAATCACTTTTCAAAAACACTGAGATGTTCAAACATATGCAAGCTTTCAGGCAGTGTCAATATTGGAAAAAATATTTTGCTGGTAACCTAGTCACAAAATACCGTGCCATTCGTTGAATACAGGCTCTGGTCGATGTTACTGAAATTAAAGTTTCTTTAAGGAGCTTGTAAGCACAGGAGATCCCTTCCTTCCTGAAGAACTGGAAATGTTAGTTGCTACACGCACAGGATGTACACCCACACAGAGATCACCTTTTGTCAATAATTGTGTCAAATTCACACGACCCATGATCAGTGGAGCATCCCCAGGTGGGTGGGTGGTGGCTGAGACTCCCTCCCCTCTGTACTGGACCTGTAAAGCCATAGCAGCCTGGACCCCTGATCCAAAGGGGTCCCCCATGCAAGCCCCAAAACACTGCTATTCCCAGCGAAATGTGTCCGTGACACCGGAGCTGGAACCCTGCTCTTACTACAAATGCCTTGTGATTTTCAGTGACCACAAGTGGTCAAGTCCTTAGTTTTAAATTTCATCCATAAGTCGGGACAGGTTCACCAAGATCAAAACAAAATGCCAGAGAGGAGGGATAGGGACGTGGATGTCTGGGAAAACTAGTCCTTACAGAAGAGAAGAGATGAAATTCCCCACGGACTGTCTGGCTTTGTGTTCTGAATGTCGTTCACTTAAATTGGTCGCCTGGTGTAGTCGTATCTGCTATAATTGCAGCAGATTGCAGTTGCCGAAACATCTCCTGTATGCATACCCTTTTATTATGGCATATAAACACAACATTTCCAGTAATTTAGGGGCAGCTAAAATCTCCCATTCCTTGGAAGCTGCCTTTCTGTAGTAGTTTATGCAGCATCACTGCAGCAATACAAACCAGAATGAAGTACAATAGTTACTCTGTTAGAAGTTGATGTCACTAGCTATAAGCTCCTACTTGGCATTTAAAAAACCCCAGCCTGTTAAAATCTGAAAAAGAAATATACATAACTGTACTCAAAGTTCAATTAAAAAAACGCCACTGTGTTTTTGTCTCTCTCATTGAACTCTAGTGTTAATTTGACAGTTTCTGTCTAGCCCACTAAGGACTTGTGATATATGGTTTTTCTTAGCATCCTTTGAAGCAATAACTTGGGTTTTTTTAAGAAAAAGCAGATTCTTTTCCATCATATTCTTTCATAACAACTTGAAAGGCAGCATGATTTACAGGAAAAGAGGCCCAGAGCAAGCAACCTGAAGCCACCAAATCATGATGATCTCAGTGTCACTAATTTTTCCAATATTCAATGTTTTTCAAGAAGCACTCTCTACTGGAAGTGTCTTTCATTAAAAAAAGGTAAATTGCCAGCTTTCATGGTTTTGGAAGGACACCTGAAAGTCTGAAGTGACTGCAGAAACCTTGAGGCAATTAAAAAAGAAAAAACTATTTTGATTGTCTTGAAATCTTAAAGCAATCCCATGATTTCTTAGGATATGCTTCATGAGTTTTGATCTCACACAGCTAGTAGTATTTTTCCCTAACTATGATGTAGCTTCTTTTTCTCATTATTTAAATGCAATATTTTATGCTTCAATAAAGACTCAGCCCTTGGAGTTACACAATTTAAAAAAAAAATTTTTGGCTCCCCCTTCCCCCTCCCCATCATTGCAGACAAAATCTTGAAAATATAGAGCCTAAAAATTAGGTTGTGAAGACAAAAAACCCAAAACAAACCAAAACAAACACCAAATAATGTGCTACATGTTCTTTTAAAGAATCTCTCAATATTTATAGTTTCATGGAGAGCCAGCTTATAGTTTTTGGACCCATGAGGTGAGTATTACTGCTAGTTAGCACTTGAAGGAGTAAGTAGGTTGTTTTTTTTTCTTTTACAGTGCCTTGAAAATGGAAAGCACTGTTTGCCAACAGTGCCACATATTGTTTATACTTTTATATCCCTTTACTTTTTATATTACTGTAGAGCCAGGAAGCCTGCAGTAATCACAAGCCTGTTCCATTAGTTACTACACACAGCACAAGCGAGCCTCTTCCCTAAAGACCCCACGGTCTAAATGGATTGCCCTGGCCAATTTGTTCAATTAAGGGGCTTTTTGTTTCACTTATCTTTGCTAGTGCAGCAGCACTGATTATGTTTGATCCAAGGATGGCCCAGGAGGCTCAGAGTGGGCATGATTTCAGGCAGGCGAAGTGAGCCAGCACTCATCCTCCACTGGAGGAGGCTCTCTGGGATGGCTGAGCTCTTGCTCCAGGTGGAGCTGCCAATAGGCAGGGAAAGCAGAGGGCTCTGCTGGCTGCTGGGGCACAGCACAGCATAGCAACATTTACAGGTGCTTTATATACTCCCTGGCTATGCTTTTTACCATCCTCTGGGGGTTGATTACACCCATGTACGGCATAATCCAGAATATAGCCAAATTATGGTGGCATCTACCAGCTACTGAGGTAGTACCTTAGCCTTCCTATAGCAAATGGGAGCTTCTCCATTGATTCGGATAGGACTTCCATGACAGCACAAACATAGCATACAACCTGCGCGTCCCAAGCAGAACAGCCATGCCCCCTCTCCTCCCCTCTCCCTTAAAAAGAAATACAACTCAGAAAGTGTAGATAACAGAAAATTAAAAAGTACCCCCATCAAAATACTAACCAGAATAAGAACAAGCAATGTAACAACACTATTGATTTCCAGTCTGATCCTAATCAGGTTTTGCAAGACCTTGCAGTTGCCAGCCATTCACAGACTTTTCAAAGCAGCTCCAAGCCATGCCTGGCTGAAATGCTAAAAACTAGAGAGCCGATAACACAGGAGCTGCTGGTAGGGACAGTCATCTGTCCAGCTAGGAAGATATTTATTTATAGAAAAGCCTTTGAACCAGACCACTACATTTTAACGTAGTAATAACCAGTTATAGTGAATTCAAAGAGTGGTAGGGTGTAACACAGCCATGCATTATATACCCCATTGTAAATGGTCTCTGAGGGAAAGCCTGTAATTTAGGGAGGTTTGAATGGCAAAACCTGGGTCATTGTAACAGATAATTTTTCTTAGTTATTTTTATGGAGAGAGTGAAAAAGAAAAACTGGCCTGAAGAAGTCAGGCTGTGTGTGTTTTCATTCAACCTTAGTTAGCTATGGAACCTCCCGGAGCTCAATCCCCCTTGGCCAAATATTTGTTTTAAGATTAATTGTTCACACAGGAACTAAACAGCCACTTGCTGAATGCAAAGCTTTTAAAGGAGATTTCTGTTGCTCCTCAGGACGTTTTTCTCATGTGTTGCTGGCTCTTTCATATGTTCTGTCACCTTCGGGAAGCAGGATTCAAGCAGAACCAAGGAAATGGCTTTTCTGTTTTGTTTGTTTGTTTTTAAAGTTTATCCATGTATGAGTTGTTTTTAGGATTAATGTTACAGGAGAGCCTCAGGGCTCCGTTCAGAGGTCCCTGTTGTGTAGATCACTTCACTGCAAGCACTCGGCAGGCAGCATACCCCAGAGCACAGCCCAGGGAGCAAAAGCCAGCCAGTGCTGTCCCCACGGTGCAGCACCACCTCAGGTAGGTGCCCTGGTCAGGTTGAAAGCTACAGGCAAGAAAAGAAGAAAATGTAAGGATGGAAGCAGAAGCTCAGGCAGAGAAATCCTGGCTGTCTGGAAGTCAGTGGTCCAGCCTGGCTTCCACAGAGCTAGTTTTCTGGCCAGGGAGGAGTGTGACATAGGCATGTCACCTAACTCAGGTGGAGAGCAAGGAGAAAAGATTGCCCTTCCTCCTTGTATAGCCCCCAGTTTTGTCAGACTGCTCCTTCAAAAGCCAACCAAACCTTAAATCTAAGCTCCTCAAGCCATATAGTCAATTCGGGGCAGGGTGTTCTTCTTTGCCTTAGTAACCCACATCTGAGACACATTTTCTGGCCAGATGTAAATATTCCCCATCTTGTTCTAGTCCCCATACCCGCATCTTACATTTCTCTTAAGCAGTTCATTTTTCACTCCCTCTCTTCTCTACACAGACGTTACGTATCACAGGCAATTTCCCTCTTTTAGTCCAAGGCTGTAAATACATATGCCTCTGTGAGTACAGTCATCAAGAGGTGAAGATTACTGTCCAAGGGTTCTGTTGTGGGTGGGCTTTAGTGTACGGCTCTAGCAGCACCAGAGGAAATGTTCCTGCACAAACATTAGAGTTAAAAAGTGAGAGAAACAACCAACCAAAGCCAAACCCAAATATTAGAAACCAGGATATGCAAAAGTAAGATTTCAGTAATGCCATAGAGTCCTTCCAGGTTATCATCGCCGAATAGGAAATTAAATATGAAGACATGTAGTACAACACGGCTTCCTTGTCACTAAAAATGAATTATTTTCAAATGAATTTAAGATCTCCTCATCTCCATCTGCCTATTATTTAATGAAATTCTACCCAGATTAGGTCCAAATTTTATCTGTATGATTGGTCTCAGCTCTCTATTCCTAATTTCCTGTTGATACAGAATAATTGTAACTATGAACTGGAACTCTTGTGTGAGAAGAGCAAGATTTTTGTCTGTTTTTCATGGATGATGTTTATAGACTGAACAAATTAGAAAAATAAAAGGAAATATTGACTTAACCACCACTTTTATTTACCCTTGTGTTTTATACAAGAATTCTTCATAGCCCTTGTTCTCTGGCTTCCAACAGACACTTGATTCCCAAAACGAACATTGAAAATCAGCATTAAAAAATGAGGTTTTATCACCTGAACCCCCAAATAGTGAAAAAATCACATGCCTTTAAAATGGTGCAGAACAAGCTGTTGGTATCTTTTGTATCAAATGAAGCAGTAAGTTACTTGTGGAATACTTTAAAATTGCAAACTTACTTTTTTTATTTTTTTTTTTCCTTTTTGTTTTGGGAGGAATGCAAAATGGTAGAACTGCATTGAATATCAGCAGAACCAAATGCCAGGGAAACCAGTAAAGTTACCTACCCATGACACCAGTTGAAAGGGAAAGCGTCACCATTGTTAAGTGTTTTAAAGAAAGATGAGTATAAGGCACATGCTATGGTGAGCCTGAGTCTCATTTACTGTAAATCACTTCTTCATTACTTCACAAAGCAACCTACCTGAAAGTTAATACTAACATTAAATGAGAATTAGGCTCTCTATTATTGAAACTGAAGCCAAACCCAAGCAAACAAACAGAAACTAGACAGCATTCAATACATAGGGCATTGTTTCAGATAATAACCAGAAAGTGATAATTAGCCACTCATCCTAGAATGCCTAATTAAACCCCTATGGTGGTACTAGCAATCTCTTTTATGGCAAAAAGACTATTTAGATCTATTAATTGAGTTAAAGGAACAAACCACCGATTCAATTTCACATTCACTAACACTGATTAAATGAAAAACATGACAAAGCACTGCTACAACTTACATTGCAGCATTAGGGTGGAAAAGGAAAAGCAAACTCTAGGTGACAATCAGTGTCTCTGGGGGCTCAAGCGGCAGAGTATGAATTGTAATGTAAAATATGTGTTCAGGACTGAAGGCCAGAGTATCCAGGTCTGATACATTGTATGGTTTGATTTGGTTTAGAGCATGCTTAAATCTTTTTTAGGATCTAAATTAGTAATATTACCATCATGCAGTAACGTCTGGAGTTTTTCTAACATTCACATTCAAAGCACAGTCCAGTTTGTGCTCAGCATGAGTTAAAGACCTTTGCAAATGCAGACTCTGGCTGAGTTTCACACACAGATCTCTGCTAATGTCTCCCCTATCTCAGCAGTCCAATTTAACACTACATCAAATATGCTGTTCATACAGTTCTAGTACAAACAATTCAGTTTGTACTAACAGTCATTCAGCAACACTTTTTTCCACCTAATCTCAAGTTAATATTGATATTGTATAAATACATTATTTGATCAGAAAGAAATTGCTAACAACCAGTGCCCTCCACATGATAATACCAGTTAGTAACAAGAAAACTTCCAAATACATTTTTTCCCCCACAGCCTTCTGAGATAAAAAACAGAGAAAAATTGTGCATGCAAAGTGGCTTGAATTTAGCTAGAGACTGAGATTCTGTGTGTGAAATATGGATTTTATTTAAAATAAGTCATTAGTGCAGCTGTTGAAAGTGTTTAAATAAATTTAATTGCTGCTAAGCTGTGTTTTCAGAAAGTGATATTTTGTGGGTATCATTTTGGTCAGAGATCTGTAACACAGAGATAAATATTATTTAAAATATTTATTTTACATTCCAGAGGCTCAAAAAATGTGTCAAAATCAGACACGGTTCCTGGCCAAGATCATGACTGGAATTGATCCAAATACAAAAACAAGTGCAGCTAAAACCATGCAGCTATTTCCTGGATTTATGGGTGAACGTGCTAGCCTTTGCCTTTTGTATGTTCCTAACAGTCAAGGGTTTTTCCATGCTTCCTTGCCTTGCCTAGCCTCCCTTTTTGCAGACAAGGCATGCGAGGAGCATAAAGTGTCAATAGAAACAGCAGCTTCAGCCCTGGTATCAGATACCAATACCTCCTGGTATTGGCTCGTGCACAGGAGGACACTTTGAACAGCACGATAAGCCAGGTTAATCATGCCTAATCAGCTGCGCTCACCCACCCCGCTGCAGCACAGAAATCCTGGAAAACCAGGCGCTCCCGACAGCAATGCAGGGAAGGGAAGCTTGTGCTTGTGATTGAATCAGGAATCGAAACCTGTAGCGTCTCGTTTCTCTTCATTATCTACACAGGGAGACCTGCATGACTAGGTTGGATTTAGACAGTTAATTTTTAACTTCTGAAGTCAGGTGGGATGAAGCCAATCTGAAATCACCACAGGACACAAAAAATGCAAACTGCATCTTCCAGTCTTGGGCTAGATCAAGGTAAGGGTTTAGCACCAATAACAACACTCACTGGGGGTAGCTAACTGCACCACTGATTTCAACATATGACCTCTGCATCATCATCCTCCTTTTGCTTCAAGGTCTATAGTTTTACATAAGTTTTGGCCCTGCTCAGGAGAGAAAATGGTAGACTTCTACAGGTCTCAGGCTGTACTACCACAGTGCTCTATGTAGCACACTTCCAACCATCCCAACCATGCTTCCACCTCTGCATATTCTCAATGAGTATAGGTAAATCACCCAAATTTTTTTCTTAGGTCAAAAGGCCAAAAGGAACCAACATGAGAAGCCCAGCCTTCTGAGTTTGTCAGAGGCTATACAATTTCCTCCAGCAACTGCAGGATCTGATGCAATGACTGGTGCTTGAAATGGAGCATATCTTTTAAAAGATTTAACATAATATAGGCTTGTCCTGGTTTCAGCTGAGTTAGAGTTACTTTTCTTCCTAGTAGCTGGCATAGTGCTGTGTTTTGGATTTAGTAGGAGAAGAATGCTGATAACACACTGATGTTTTAGTTGTTGCTAAGTAATGCTTAGACTAGTCAAGGACTTTCTGTTTCAGCTTCCCATGCTCTGCCAGGTGCACAAGAAGTTGGGAGGGGGCACAGCCAAGATAGTTGATCCAAATTGACCAAAGGGCTATTCCATACCATATGACGTCATGCTCAGTATATAAACCGAGGGGAGTTGGCCGGGGGGAGCGATCGCTGCTCGGGGACTGGCTGGGTGTCGGTCGGCGGGTGGTGAGCGGTTGCATCACTTGTTTTCTTTTCCCTGGGTTTTGTTTGTCTCTCTCGTTCTCCTTTTCATTACAATTATTATTATTATTATTATCATTATTATTATTATTACTATTATTATTATTTTATTTCAATTATTAAACTGTTCTTATCTCAACCCGTGGGTTTTCTTACTCTTGCCCTTCCGATTCTCTCCCCCATCCCACCGGGGAGGGGGAGGGGGAGCGAGCGGTTGCGTGGTGCTTGGTTGCCGACTGGGGCTAAACCACGACAAGGCTTTATTTTATTTGCAGATTGTAACAGCTGTTAATGACCCTTACTTAAAATACTGTGTCTTACGCCATGTTTGATTTTGTCAACATCCAGATTCCAATCTTGTGCCTGTGACTCCAAAGTTAAAGAACATTTTCCTACTGGACAGGTTTTCCTCATGTGATTATACTCATTATATACATGTACACTCATCCAGGTCAAATTCAATCTCATCTTTATATTCAACTCTACAGATTGAAGTGGGAACAGAACACCCTTGTTGCCAATGGTTTTAACTGAAAATATAAGTTTTTTCTCTTCACTTTTCAAACACTTCCAAATTTTGAGTGTTTTAGGAATACCTGCGAGTATCTGCTTCACAGTGAAGTTGTATCCCTTTGCGAAAAAATATTGAGATGGCTGGGAGGAGAGCAAAGACAATAGATCTGCTGATCTGGGAAATCCACACATTGTCTTGCCCAGACCTTCAACATTTTTAGATCCTTCTACAATTCATTGCAACTGATCTGATTCAAGGTCAGCTATACATTATATCCGAGAGCTCTGAATTCCCAGTGTGCAAAGTCCAGCACTGATTGCTTCAAAGTACTTCTTTACTAGCGCTCCCATCCCCACTAACACACAGAGGCATACAAAGACACATAATGCAGGGCACAGTGTTCTTTAAATGATGGCCTTTGACCCTGAAGTAAAATTAAAAGACACAAATGCTGGAGGTTTTTTGGGGGAGGGGCTGTTTTTGTTGTGGTTTTTTTTTAAAGCTCTTTTATAAATCATATTCAAGTAGCACTGGAAAATCTTAAACTGATCTGTCCTGTTAGCTAAGAAAATTCCAGACACTTCATTGAAGGGAGACTATAAAGACATTGTTAATTCTCCAGTGAGACCTCTTACTCTGTAACAAGTTGATTAGTCATCTGGCAGCCACTCAGTTTGATCTAATCATCCGCAGAATGCAACTGGCAGAAGAGCCAAAACACATCTCCTGTGCATGGCAGTCTTTCAAGTCTGAAAGTTGTTTCCAAAAATAACAAGAAAAGAAAAGAAAATTAGATTTACTTAGTACTGACACCAAGATGAAGATGGGGGTGGGGGGAAGGAAAGCGTGGCAAAAGATTCATTGCACATGATTTTTGCAAATCTTTTCTTTTGTGGGTCCTGATGGGAAGGTGGGTGCAACGAAGGAGTAGCTGCCTGAGTGTTTACTGTCAGGACAGCTCTCAGCTGAGGCAATTCTGCCAAGAAAATGCAAGTTAAGCCTTCAGAGTGGGAGCCAGGGGAGAACAGTGCTGTGCAGTGGCTATATATGGAGAATCAGGCATGGGAACAGGGCATTCCACTGCACTGCATATGCTTCATTGCTTTCCTGACAGTTAAAACTAGGATGTTATGCATGCGCATTGGTGAAGCAAGGCTTATTAAGAAGGAGAAAAATATTTTTCTTACTGTGCTATCTTTCTGTATTTGACTGCGTTAAAAGCTGGCTCTATTTTCTGTTCAAAGACCAATTTAAAAATACAGATTTTTCTCCTATTGTACTTCATGAAGTTCATCCATAAATTTTCTGTAAGCCCATTTGATGCTATTTATTATATTATATCCTAGCTTGATTCCAATATTTCAATTTTTAACAGCTAAAAAAATACTGTAAAATGCCAAATTGCACTAACAGCAAAATGGTATATCAAGTCCTGCAATCAGATCTTAAGCCTAATCTCCATATTCAAAATATATTGTTACCCAGAAAACCAGTTCTTGGGAAAGAGTAGATTTGGTTTGGATCAGATTTAGTGGGAACTGCTTACAAACAAAACAAACAACTTTAAATTTTTTTTAAAAAGATCCACTGTGTATGAGCTAGATATGTCCAGGAAATCATCTGATAATATTTTCACCAAAATGAGCATAACAGTTTAGTGTAGTCTGATCAAATAAAACTGCTCGTTCTTAATGACTTCTACAGCAAGATATGAGAGATATTATTATTTTATACTTTGAATGAAATACGTACTATACATGAACACATACACAATCAATAATATATGTGTATGTAATATCTACTGTAAAACTGAAATAGAAGTCTGTTTTGGGGAAAAGTATTTAGGCAGTACTGTGTCACCACTGCAGTATGAAGGAACTTTTGCTTGCCAGGTAAGTTACTTACTTTGTCTTTATGGGCATCTAATCACGTACTTTTACCTTTCCAGCTACCCTATTTTACCACCAATATCAATACTTACTGCCAAACATCGCTTCTCTCAAGGATCCTTGGAAGACTAATGCAATTTGTTCTGATGCTAATCCAAGCTGATAAAAAGCCAGTAATTCGCTAACAAGTGAATCGCACAATTGGCCAGGCTGAGGCCTGCTACGAGTGAGTGCCAGAGTTTTGAAAACTCAGGGATGAAATTCTGACAGGAAATAAACTGGTTCCTTTTTGGTTTTCCAGAGAAGAAAAGCAAATGGATCATCAGCACAACTCTTGCACAAACGCAGCCCAAATCTTCATGCTCCGCTTAGTACATGTAATGACATGGACACCCAAACCAGGTCCTCTTCTGTGTCTGCAAGTCCTAAGACATTTGCATAACTTTACATGTAGACTTCATGGCAGCAAGTGACCCTATTGATGTCAGTAGCACTATATGCTGTAGTAAAGTTACAGTGGTAACCTCTAGCTGCAATTTATTCAGGGCTGGGATTTTGATACACGTGCATACTGCATCTAGCACAAACATGCCCTGATCACCCATTAGGATTACAAGGCTTCTTCCATATTCCATTTATCACACAGAAATGCTATTCCATAGGATAATGGTACAATAAAATCTGCTTATGCATAAAGACACAAGGCAGAAATTCTGAAGGACCGTCTTTAATAAAAAACACATTGAAATTATTTAAGATTCCCTCCCACCCCAGATTATTACCAATTTCTGTGTGAAAACTTGATTGAGGTGAATAAAAAGCCAAGACAATGGCTGTAGAAAACAACTATTAAAAAATTAGATGTACTCATCTA
Organism: Balaeniceps rex; assembly: GCA_013401315.1. Classification (NCBI taxonomy): domain Eukaryota; kingdom Metazoa; phylum Chordata; class Aves; order Pelecaniformes; family Balaenicipitidae; genus Balaeniceps; species Balaeniceps rex. The sequence continues at coordinate 100,720 of VYZW01047384.1, forward strand.
AATGTAATGGCCATGATCCTGATTAACTAACCTTTTCTCTGTTACTATGCTCTCACAACTTTCATGAGGAATTTTGAATTATGATTAAATTCATGAGGAATTTTGAGTTATGTTATTTATACAGAAATTCTGTATAAAGCTTTTTCATGTGGAAAAATGCTGATAATGAATTAAATGCATTCTCAGTAAGCACCCAAAACACGCAGCAAAATGCTGAACGTTACTCCTGTAAGCAGTTAGGTGCTACCTCATTGGTCTAGTTTTACAAGCTAACGGTCCACAGGATCCTCTCTCGCAGCAGTTACAGTGTTTTGTTGAATTATTTAGTGTCAGACATAGAGGAATAAATTTTCAGACTTTTCTATTTAAAACTTGGAATGCAGAAGAAAGGATAAAACAGTTTGCCTGGGATTAGACCATTCATGGATATTTCTAAAACAAAAGTAATTTCTTTTTTTTTTTTGTACAAAATGTGATTCTTTTTGTTCCAGAACTGGAGAATTTCTGGCAGTTAATCTATTTTATTGCTCATAATTATTGTGTGTGATACTTACCCTCATGACATTGCACACATTAGGTGTAATTTTCCTTTTCTCATTTCTCATGTTCTCCCTGCCATTATAGAGTATAACACCATCATTCAAGGCATAAGGAGGAGTTGCTTGTCATCCCTTAACTGACTCACACCCTCAGCTTCTGGATTTCAGGCACTTAAGCTCTCTCAGCTAAATATTACACAGTATCTTAAAATCCTTTCTTTCATTCTTATACAGACTTTCACATACACTGAAATGCATGGAAAGATTTCAGCTGGTTTCACTAGGCTTTTAGGCAAACCCAAATTATTTTCAATATCAAACCTGAAGAGGTACATCAGGAGATTCTCAGTTAAATAAGCCAGCTCCAAAAGCCAGCGTGCTCCTACATTAACACCCCAGGTTAATCTTAGCTATTCATCGTGCTGCAATTTTGCGCACGCAGCTAGCAATTACTGTGTGAGAGTTGGAAGTGTCAGAGCAGGCGCATACCTAACTTAGGATCCTAGAAAACCTCAGCAGCAGCCCATGAAGAAAAGCAGGGTAGGTCACAGCAAGAGCGAAACTCTGCATTGCGTCAGCTAAGGAAGCAGGCTCGCTCAATTGGCTGTTCCGGTTAAATGCCTGGATAAAGTATGAATACCCTGGTATGACCTCTCTTTCTGCAAGACCACTATGCTGCCTTATATGATCACTGTACTTATGTAATGTATCCTGCAGCTGAAGGATGGGAGTGAGCTGGTAGATTTTTTTCCTGACTTTCTTTGGCTCTTCAGAACTGTGCTGCTGAACAGCTGAGAGATGGAGACAAAACCTACGGACACCATTATCCCTAGGTGTCCCTCAGATCTGCTTTTTGGGGGCAGGAGGTGTACAGATCCACGGGCCCCAGTAAAATCTCTCCCAACACAGTTGTCATTAGCAGGCTTCTGAAGATTAGGGACTTGCAAATGTCTTCCTTGCCTCTCTGGTGCTCCAGTTTCCCAGTCTAACCCCTATCTCACAAGAATATAGCAGGGCTTTTAAAGGGTTTTTGGATCCAGGAATCTCAGTGTTAAAAATACTAAGTTTCTGAACCTTCAGAATTATATTCAAGTATATCACAGAAATGAGAAAGTGCATCCTAGGGAAACAAGAATCATTTGAAATAACTGAGCATTTAAAGCATCAGGAGAAAATCCCACTAAATCCTTGGAAATTAAAAATATTGATGAAATACTTGAATGACACCTACAACTAGCATAACAATATATGAAGCTGCAACAAGGCTAAATTTTCTGCAGGAATGCCAACCCAATTCCTTCTACCAACTCACTCTATGAAGAGGAGTGATTTGGCAGATCTCTTGAGGAAAAGAGACCAAACAACTCCTTAGCCGCATTGCCATGGAAATACAAATGCAAACAGAGCACCTCCTGCTTCCACAGGCTCCAGTGGTTCACCGCCCAAAGGTGAACACAAGATGTAACAGACCCAAGAGTTCAGGTAACAGTAGAATTCAGTTGCTGCCCCCTTTCTGAAACTTTTCCTGAAGTTCAGATCATTTCTGAGATTCAGCATGCTCTTGCTGTAATGCTCTCATTATTTTGCATTTATGCGTGACTTTGCCCTTCTCTGTTCCAGCTGGGAATAAAAGCAGGAATACTGAAATGCCATATGAAAGGTTGGATTTTTTTCTTTTTTTTTGATATGAAATAGAAAATTCCAGCAACCTCTGGAGTGAGCCTGTTTTTATAAGGTTCTTAGCCTGGTTTTTGGGTAACCAAGCAAGTCTTTTCTCCATTAAACCACCAAGTCTTTTGAGGGGCAGCCAATTGTCCATAACACTCAACCTTCAAGTTTTCTTCCCCCTGTTTTTATCTCTGAAATATTGTTAGGGTGGAACTATTCCAGTCTGCTTCAGCAGACACCTTAATCCCTCCTCCATTTCTGTATGCTATGGAAGAGGAACTGAACCAAGTGGTACATGGAAAAGTTATCAGTGAGATCAAAGAGGCAAGCAGGTGAAAGTCATAATCCTGCATACTTATTGGAATGGGATGTGTAAGAGGTTATTTGAATAAATGAGAATTGAAGGAAACCGGTGCTTTGTTAAATGCCTTCAGTAAAACTACCTGCTGCCTTTTATCAGGGACAAAAGTTATAAACTCCCTGGAAATACTCTTCTCTATCTACAGTTTTGTTTTTGCAGAAGGGGGAGGAGCTGTAGCATCACCCTGCACATGTGCAGCTTGTATCCTTTTTTATACATTTTTTGTTATATGTCAAACTACTGAGCTTTTCTGTGAGAAGCTTCAGATGTGTCAGATGCTTCAGGCTGGTTGGACTCTCCCCCAAACAGGAGCACAGGTGTTCACTGTGACAATGTTAAAATATTTTACATACAAAATCTCTCCCCAGACAGTTACAATCAGCAGCCTGTGCCCTTTTAAGAGGCTCTCGTGGACTTGGCACCACCTTTTTTAAACAGGCAGTTTATCTTCTGATAAGAAGCAGAAAGACTTCATTTACAGTTGTTTAATGCTATTAGAGCCTGTGCACGTAGTTTCCATAACAAGATAGGAAAAACAAGCCAAGTCTTCTGCGTAGGATTTTTCTGATCTCCAGGATATAGGAACACACCTATGGTATCTTGGTGCATGAGTCATCGGGCTGCTGATGTCACGCGGTATGTACTCTTAGGCTCGGATAAGTGATAGAGAGAGTTCACTACAAGACAATAGCTTCTGGTGCACTGACGTATCACCTGCCTATTATAAAGTGGTAACCAGGAAGAAAGCTATTTTAAAACATATGAAAAATTACATTTAGAGACAGAAAAAGCCATTCTATTTTCCATTCCTAATGTGATGCTGTTAAGCCTGCAGGAAGCATGTGACTACAGTGCTGAGCATGGAAAATCAAAAGCAGTGCTGCCCTTTGTCCCCCCGGTCTGTCTCAGCCACTGGGCTCCCCGGGCACCCTGCGAGCCTGTGAGGCTGTGACACCCATGGCGTGCCACAGGCGAGGAGTGCTGCAGGAAGGGCTGCCAATTTTAGCCATTCCTCAAGGTCTCGGAAAGTTTGTTCTTAAATATGGCTCAGCAAGCAAAGCAAAAACCACACTCCTGAAGACTTTGCAACATTTAAATAAGAGTCTCATCTGCTGCCGAGACCAGCGTTTACTATCCAAACACGTGGTTGTGTGGGTGCTATCAGAGCATGCACTCACACATCCCAGACATCCTGACATGCACGGGGTGAGGAGTGAGAGCAGTTTGTTTCAAGAGAAAAAGCATTAAGAAATGGCTGAGCCCTGGGACAAATGAAGATGAGGCTGCACAGGGGTCCCCACCACAGGTGGGAACACATACCATGCCCCTGTGGTTTGCAAGGACAGCTGTGACTGCACCAACAGAAATAAAAATAAGTGCAGCTAGCCACTGCAGTGAAGAGGAATTGGTTGCCTACAAAAGTATTGAACATCCTTGAACATCCATCAGCCAGCTATGCTCTGTGGACCTCTCACTCGAAGATGATAAATTAAATGTGTTTCATTAGATGGGCGGTCATTTTGCTTGTCTGTACATATACATGTGAATGATACTAACCTGGCTAGAAAAAAAATGAATGTTAGTTCTGTTAAGCAGCCAATAAATCTAATTTCTCTCTCAGTTAGGAAGGAATCGAGATCTTTTCCCCTTATTGTTGCTTGGATCATTGTGTATAGCACAATACATTGCTTTTTTCTATGGAAAAAGAGAAAAGAATGTATCTGAAGTGAGAAGAAAGTCTTCCCATCATTCTCTCCTTAAAATGCTCCTATGCTTTCTTTCAGTGGAACAACCCATACAATTAACAACCAAGGCACTGGCCTAGTTTTACAGAGTTTGACATCTAACGAAGGCAATACATACTGCTTGTCAAAGCTGGACCATGATGCAGACAACCCCACACGAGGCTCCGGCTTCTCCTCACCACACTCCCCACTGGACCAGCGCTACTACGATTTCCACTCACCATGACATACCTTTTTGAGACGTGGATTACTAAAATACAGTGGCAGTTCAGTGTCAAAGTCAGTTTTTTCCCCTCATATCCAATATTCCCTCTTAAACTCTCTATTACAAGGTCCAGGTCCTGCTCCCTGGGATTTCCAAAGGCCTCTTTCTCTTAAAATCCTGCTTCTCTTTTACCTTATGGAAAAAGCAACAGCAACTCCAGCCACCCTCTTCCTTCTGGCTAGTGAGGTGAGTCCATTCCCACATCTTCTAGTATCCCATTTTTTCTGCAAATAACTCTCTTTCCTTGCTCTTTCTCTGTGGTTTCACCTTCCAAAGAATTGCCACTGCATGACACTATCCATAGCAAGCAAACTCTCATTTACTCAACTCACTATTTCCCTAGAAAACAGAACTGCTAGCAAATAGTCATATGTTTCCACCTGTGTGAACTCTGAAGCAGGAGAAAGGTAAATTCATATAAGAAACTGAAAACAGGAAAACTTTATTCCTGTAAATCGGACCAGTCATATTCTCTGGTTTTGTTATTCAAACCATCAACCATTTGAAGCTATGCTGTTAGTACTATTTAGAATTTACAATTTAGAAAGAAACCATGCACTCAGCCACATGCTAACCTTCACTCAGAAAAAGCAAATGTGCACCAGTCATAAAAATCATCATTCTTTTCTGGATAATTTGCAAAGAAGGGAGAAATGGCTAAGCCTGACAAATATTCACTATAAATAGTTTATACCTGACTATCTGATGGATGGGTGGTTAGATGGATGAGCAGAATATGTTGTTTAGAGGATCTCTAGACAACTTCCTTGAATATTCATAGTTTCATGTTCACAAACCATAGCCCTGTGCATTGGCCTATTTTACTGATAGCAGATATGAAGAACGTCTTTCTCTCTCACAATTAAACTGTATGAAAATATCTAGTAGAAATATTTACCCTGCCAAAACATTCGCAGATCTTGCGGATTACTTTGGAAATAATTCTGTAAACACGTGAAAAACATCTTTTGCTTATGCTACAGAGATTGAGGGATGACAAAGAAGGCATTAGCCTGCTGCCTAGTCAGTCCTTGGGGAACCCTGGCTGTGCAGCTGGGATAAAACTCTCTCTCAGAGGCTCCAAGATGTACACTGCTTGCTGTGGTTGTGCACACAAGGGTTAAGGACTGGAACATAGGAAAGGTTATCTGGGGACACGATCAAAGTTCCTTCAAGGAAAGCATTCTTGGGTGAACAAACAATCATCTTCAACTGTCAGACTTGCCTTTCTACTTGCTTTTAAATAATCTTCGATCAAGTGAGAGAGGTAATTTCCTTGGCCATGGCCAAGGATCATTTGACTCCTTTTAACTAGTCAACAACCATTTTCATTTTGAGTAAGTATCTTTACTGTTGTTGTTGTTGTTGCTGTGCCCAAATACAGGGTACGTAATCTGCAGCAGTCACGAGGCTTAGGCAGGCTGACAAGCATACCTGACAGAGTCACTAATGCTGCCTATATTTCATTGATGCTCTACAGCTTTGCGAAAAACAACTTTCTTGGCTTCCCTCAGTGTTCCTGCCTTTACAATGGGGGTCATTCAGATGCTGAATGAAAAGCATTAAATTATTAATATTAATATCCTGCCTAATGATTTTGATGGATTCCAGAACAGTTGCTCATGACTCAGACATCAGTGGTACTGGTATGACATCATCATTGAAAGTAATGCAAATGTGGAGTGTTATTTATTTGGCATTTGTTGACCAGGCACTTCAGTATGTATTCCTCTTTCCTAATGAATACCAGAACGCACAGGCAGCTGTGTGAGCTTATTTATTTATTTTTCAGAAATCACCTATTTTGGGACTAGTCTTCTACAGTGTTTTCATTGGTAAGCTGGCTCAAGATATACGGTAATGCAATTTACAAATTACACAAATTGGGGACGCATCATCAGGAAAGGATCTGAACAGCTTCCCTACAGAAAGAATTAGATTTCTTTTTTTGAAAAGGAGAGTAAAGTAAACAGGAAGAAACAAAATTTCTTTTTTTGAAAAGGAGAATAAAGTAAACAGGAAGAAACAAAATGCAAATTATGCCCTGAAGTGGAGAGTAAGAAAGAATACATTGTTTGATCTCAGGACAGCTTTGTGCTATTAATGTAAGGCAACCATGACCAAAAAAACAACCTCAAAACCCAAACCAAACCAAAACCAAATACCAATCCCAGAATGCAACCAGAGGGGCATTTCAGTTGCTGAATGGTTAATAAGCCTCATTAAGATCTCATCTGAAATCCCTTGATCATGAAAAGAAGAATACCAACTGGGATAGGTGCAGAGATGGCTACTGAGATGTTTGAAAAATGAAGAGTCAATCCAATGGGAGAAGGCCATAAAAATTATTTTACCCGTTTGGAGGAGGTTAACTAGCAAGATAAGGACTGCTGTCTGTCTGTGCCAGAAAGTAAACAGGGGAGTCAGAGTCACGGGAGTAATCTTAGCTGATCCACAACACATGCATGAAAACAACTGGGCATAAACTGGCTGTGAAGAAAGTAATGTAGGGAATTAGAGAAAGGTTTTTACCATCAGACTGATACTCTATAGAAATAATAAGAGCAGAAAACCAGTTTGGTTTTGAGCTTGAGACGTTAATTAGTGAGACAAAAAGGCGTTTACTGTGATAGCACAAAACAGGGCTTGAAAATGCAGGAGTTCTTCTCTAGTCATCCTACTTAATATTTGTTGAACTATATTTGCAAGGCCTGAAAAGAACATCCGCAGGATATGGAGAAAATAAAGGAATCACTCTAATGCAGTTCATATGAATCAGGCAAGTACTTAGATACAGCCAGTTGGATCCGTATGACTCCACTGGAAGACAAATGTTGCTGTCAGACCTGTGTAATCCTGAAATACTTCTTTGTTCCTCATGGATGCCCACTGGTTCTTCTGAGCAGGGTGATACAGAGCTGGCCATTTGCTGGTGGGCACCACTCTTCCCCCTTCAGCCCCCTCCACCACCAGCCTGGCACGACCCAAGGCTGCTGACCCATGGGGCCTCCTGGCAAACACAGCTGTCCTCCAGCAACTGCAAGGTGCCCGACCCTTTCAAGCCGAGAATGAGCATGGGGATTTGGTAATATTGATTTATGGTTGAGAACAAAGAGTCCATAATTAAGTTGGCCAAGATACCTGTATTCATTTGGTTAGCAAAGATGGCCAGAGCACTGAAAGGCTACGTAATTTTAAGTGCTTAAAACAAATGAAGATCACTAGATTTCAAATGTAAGTAAAAGGCAGAATTTTACCCATGCACCATCTATTAACCCTTTCCTAAGCAATTTTCTTCAGCTAATGATGAAATACCTATTCATGCACATTTCAGAGTTATACTGGCATTCATACATAACGAGATAAATGAATATCTGAATATTCATCTGAATATCAAGAATCTTACCAAATCAACGGAAAAGACTCAGAAAACATATGGCAACTGTTGGTGACAACTTTCCAACAATTATTCAGCATGCTTTTTTCACACTACTGCCAGGACCCTAATTGAGATCAAATACAAAAGCTGGGTCCCACGGTAATCTATAACCCACTCAACTAGTGAATGAAAAAACAGAGTGGAGTGCAAGCCAGTCAAAAAAACAACAGTGAAATACATAACGAATACTTAGCATTAGTGGGTCATGCAGTATGAGTAGAGAATCTGCAGTTGGGGGAGACTTGGAGAAAGATGAAAGAAAATAGTCATTGAAATAGAAAAACTCTTAAAATGGGAACAGCTACAAAGTTTGGAACTATATGTCTTAGAAAAGCTTCAGAGAAGTTATGTTTCTATTCTCCGTCATATGAAATAAGAGCAAAGAGGCATTCACCTGTATCAGGAAGTAACAGGTATAAATCTTGTTATGCAACTGGATCTTGGAATTTATTGCTCCAGGATGTCAGTGAGACCAAAAATCTAGATAAACTGAAATAATAATATTTTCAGAAATAACAAAGATATCCACTGTTGTAGCAATTAATATTAATATTACAAAAGCATAGGAAAGGGTATGAAATGATTTTTCAGAATTTATCCCAATCTTCAACATTTCCCAGGGGACAGAGGACCTCCCATCTATCAGATAAGGTTCTTGTGTTTTTTAATTAATAGTATTTTCTTTCAATTATCTGGTTTAGACATCTTCAGAACAGACACAAAAAGCTATCCTCTTATATTGGCAATTCCAACATTAAAACTTACACAGAGAGTAGGAGGAGGCATCGGGGAAATATATTAGCAGAAGAGAAGATGAATAGCGGTTGTGAAGCTTACTAATTCTTCTTGCTCCACCGAAGGCAAGAAAATCCTTACTAAGTCCTCTGCACTCTACTGAGGAATATTCCCAAACCTTTACTATGTTCCAGTATTATGGATTAATGAGGATATGACACAGTTAGCTAAGAGCATCTCCCTATTAACCTTACAGGTTAACCAAGACAGTTAATACTTCAGCCTTGATGGCATTACTTGGTGATTGTAGGTCAGGCTTTTTGCCAGCACTTACCCAGTAAGTGAGCTTAAAAAGAGTATGAAAAATAAGAGAAATGTCTTTCAGGTAGAAATGGATATAACTTGGAGGGACAGGTGGCTTTAATTAAAAAACCACTGCAAGAACTCTCCCCAAAGGCTCTCTGGAAGACACATATTTTAACCTCTTCACTCCTTCTCTACAATTTCAAAAAGCTATAAATTAAGCTCTCAGGAGGCAGGGCTGGTATGTTGACTGGCCATAGGTGTTTAGTGCCATCTGAGATGCCCTTTGAGCTGGCAGATATAACACAGGACCTATGGGAGGGAGGCAGGTACCCTTCTGCAAGGGCAGTCAGAGGCCCGGTGAGCTACTTGAGGGTATCTCATATGGCACCAGATGTGTGTGGGTGACTGAATCTGGCCCCCAGGACATACAGCTTCACTGATTTCAATGGAACAACATTAATTTATGATGTCTGAGAGTGTAGCTGAAAGTATTATTCAGAACTATAGTGCAGCACAATTACAACTTGTCTGTTACCCAAATCTTATAATTAAAAACAGGGAGAGAAGAGTGAACACCAATCTCATATGTTTTGCTAATGTTATTGAGGGATCAGACTTTAAAACTTTAGCCTTTGTTCGGAATGAATATGACACGCTGTTTATCAGCAATTAGGATACTCTGAGCTCTCTGAAGTCTTATAGAGGAGGAGAGGAAAAACAAGAATTAAGGATTATGTTATTACCCTTATGGAACCTATTTAAAGGAAACTTGTATTAATTTCTTGCTACATAATTCTAAAAATCCTGATTAAAACCAAATGATACCCTCACACTTATGTTTGTTAAAATAAAGAATAATCAGTCAAACCTGTAATGTCCAAAAATATTTTTTTGTATGCGTTTTTTAATAGTCATCTTCATATCTACTGAATTCATGACCAGAATTGCTATCTGATCTGGGAAAGCACAGCAGAGTGGAACTGCACCAGTATACATCCTAAAGTTCAGTGCCTTTAGTCTAGGAAAATATAAGTCTGGGAAAGAAATGTCATAACCTTCCACTGACAGGATTTTGCATATTCTTTTTCTCCAATGACAAGAACTGAAATCACATTGTATCAAGGTCAGACAAATGCAAAGTGTTACTTAACTCTAGTTTAGGGTCGAACAATTTCATGTACAACACCTCTCCTTGTATCATTCTTGGTAGTGTTTGTGGCTTAGTAGTCATATTCCCATCCCCCCATTATGACAGATATTTTCTTTTTGTTATGTGAAAGAACAGCACAAACAAGGAATTGAATGTCCAGGGAAAACAGTAAAGCAACCATACAAAGCACTGTGGCGTTATGAAGTAAAAACAAAAGAGAGAGAAAAAAGTGGGGAATATATTCATTGCTACTTCATAAGTGTATGTGGTTAATTGTAACAGAGGAAGGCAATTTTTTTTTTACATAATTGAAGACTATTTTTAGAAAGGAAAATATCTCACAAGCACAACATAAGGAATTCCAACACTGCAGACCAGTAAGGTGTTCAACATGAAGTTTCATGTTGTAAAGTGAGATTTAGTTTTAGCCATTTATTAGAAGAAGTCAGAACAGTTCCGTAATTCCTACCAAGTGTCAGTAATGTACAGGAAATTGATGCATAAAGACAGATAGATAGATAAATCGATAAACAGAGAGAGAGAGAGTGCATGTGTGTGTGTGAGTGTGTGCGTGCACGTGTTGACAACACTGAAGCAATCATAAGGACTCCTGATGACAAAATTGAATAAAAGCCCATATAAGATACTGCTAACATATGTCATCTCCTGCGAGCATCCTGATAGTTTACCATTTTCCCCACTTGACATTATAATTTGCAAAAGCAGAACATAAAGCTGTACAAATTCTAAACATATGCATCCAAGAAGCAGAAGCAGCCAAGAACCAAGTCCCTATCAATGAGTAAACTTTGAGCAGAAAAGCAGGCTTCTCCCTGTTTTCAACCTTTCAACATGCTTATCTGGAAATGGACTTTTCCCCTTCCCTGTTTTCTACTCTCCCCCTTCCTCCCCGCCCAGGAACTGGAGGAGCGTTGCTGACTCCTGGGTACTGCTCGTTCTTGTTCAGTGTCTATGAAGCTGATCTCCCACCCTAAAACAAGTCAGTTGCACAGCAAAGAAATAAAAAAGGCCCAATTAACCCAACTTCATAGGGAGCATAACAAAGCACCTTTAGCAGACCACAGTGTGGCTCCTGTAGGTCTCTGTTGTCTCTCCTCCCAGGCAAGGGTGAGTTTGATTGCTCTCACTAGTTCACCAGCCAGCATATAGCTACACTGCTGTCCTGAGGGCAGAAGGACTTTAGCCAAGAGAATGCTGGCTCTGTACCAAGCAGCATAAATAACTTTCCTCTCTTACTTCTCTCATTTCTAATAGAACAGGTCAAAATATAAACCAGGTTTTTTTTCCTTTTCTTTATTTCCCCCCATGAAATTTTGCCAAGATGTGACGATACAGGCGTAATAGGTGAGGGGCCTCTGATCTGAGCACTCAGCCTCCATCTGCCTTGCAGAGCAATGCTGCAGGAGCTCAAAGCTTGCTGAAAAGCTGCAGCTTAGCTCTAAAGCTTCTGACCCTACCTTAGCAGCAGCTCACTTAATGGCACACCCCTGAGAGAACTGGACATCCTAAGCATAAATGAATCCACTTGGGGATTTCAGAAACATCAGGAGAAACTTTGAGATCAGATTTGTTATTCTTTTCAAGGTAGTCAGACTTACCAGTCATGGTGTCATTATCAAAAAGCCAATTTACTAGTATCTCATGCTAGAAGAATAAATCTCACTTGTATACAACGTTGTATACAACGAAGCTATACAGCATTTTCCTTGCCAAAAGAACATGTGTTCACAAAACTTAAATATTAATCACTTAAATACTAATAACTTGAAAGTATGATTGGAATGACAGGCACTTGGGAATGGTTAAGCATGCATCCAACATCCAACAAGAAATCTTCCCTTGCCAAACATAGGCACAGGCCTGGGATTAAAGACTCAAGGTTTCCAGCCCCACCTTTGCAATGGCCTCTGTGCCTCATCTTCAACAAGTCCCATGTCCACTCATTTGCTTCCATTACTTGAAATGGGTAAACTCTACCCCCATCTTCACAGAGTTTTAAGGAGCTTTATTCATCCATTTCTGTAGCAGTGCTTTGCAGTGCTGGCATAAGACCTTTATGTAAATGTGTAACACACACACCCAGGAGAGAAAGGATAGGAAAACCAGCTCAGTCCCTCTCAAAGTGAAACTGGATCTCCTTGTCTCAACACATGTGGGTAATAAAAGTGTTGACTTCTCCCACTCAGCACAATTATGTAGCATAGCTGTTCTTTAGTTGATGCAGTTTTCGATTACACTCTCTAGTAGGCAAAATTCTTACATTTATCTTCCCACTTATCAACCAAATTTCTAACTTTAAATGGCCTATCATTTCTAGTTGAGTAACAAAATAAACAGCATAATTCTACCAAGGCAATTAAGCAAACATTGCGCAATATCACCATCTGAGGTTGTCAGTCTACCAGATACCTCTTATTGTCCCCACTAATCTAACTGAAACTTGAAATAATTAGGAAATAGAACAATAGTGGCTCTTGAGCTGTAGATAGGAACGAGCGGGAGGGAGCACTAAACAGGGACAAAAGATGGATGCTGGCTGTGGATGCTGTGGGTCCATGTCAATGATAGATGGAGGAGGTTGGGAGGGGATGCACACACAGGCAGGGAGCAGGTGCCACTGGTGCCAAGTCTTCCTGTGATTCTCGTAAGGACTATGTTTTGGGTTAAGTTTTCTGGTTTAAAAAATGGCCTGGAGGAAAGTGAGAGCAATATCCATTTGTCTTTTGACCTTCCTATGCTCCACCCTTACACAGGCAAAAATTTTGAGCCTTGAACTAAAAAGGAAACAAATTATATGTTATTGTATCTTTTGAAGCAAAATGTTTAGGAAGATTGTTGAGGAAACTAACTCATATCAGTCAGAGCTAGGCTGTCATAAAGCACTGAGAAACAGCTGAAATACAAGAGTAGTGAGATTACAGAAAAGGCAGGATGAAAGACGGAGAACATTCTCATAAATGAAAGGACAGTAGTAAAGGGTGCTTATTCATCAGAGGAAGAGAAGACAGGTTTTCTTCTAAAGAGAAGAGAGAACTGAGGTCGTATAGGATAAGCGGATGGAAATACTCAGCCCAAAGGAGTGCTGTACACACCTGAGAGTCAAGTACTACCTAAGGCTGAATTTCAACCTGGGGAGACAAAAAGAAAAGACTGACTATACTATCCAGCGTATTTAAATGGACAGATATCTAGAATGTACTTAAATGAACGCACAGAAACCTAGATGATTCCTTAATGAAATACGGATATCGAGCACCATTAAATTTTTCTGGTTCATTTCTTGTTCCTTGCCTACCCCTACATTCTATTTTTCAATTTTGCTGAGTCTCGCTTTGAATGCAATAGAGAGAGGGGTTTGCCATTCATTCCTATTTAATGTCTTATGGTCTCATTGGAACAGACTTTCTCTACGTCAGCCAGCCTAAATATCCCCCTTTCTTACATCTGTCCTTGCCAACAGAACAGGTCAAAACAGAATGATTTTTCTTCTCTTCATTTCCCCATATTGAAATTTTGAAATTATTCAGGCAGCTCCAGTTCCTAATCATCTCCTTTTATCTCCTTAGATTACTCATCTGGGACTCCTTGCTATCCATTTCCTGCAAATAACACAAGTAATTAGGTCTCCCTATAGAGTTATCATTTACCTGTGATTTTTATCATTTTTACTGAACCATGCCCATTACAACTGCATTGCCTTCTCCAGGTTTCCTCCAAATTTTCTTGCTAAAGAAATGCCTGGAACTAGCATTCCAGGAGCAATTGAGTGTGAGCTGGAATAGCATCTGCTCACTTTTCTAGGTCCCATTCAGCTTCCTGAGAGCTTCTCAGTGCAAAAGACATGTGCAGTGTATCTCTCAGGGGTGCCTCTCTGCATGCCTCTCCTTTGCACCTCCTCTCCCTTCAGCTCTGGAGTAATAGAAATTTAGACCAGAATAGTTTGCTTGAGATAATTTAACACAATTGTAGACAAAGCCTTTTCAGCAGGCTTCGTGTCAAAGTGGCGATTGTTTTACATTTGCAGTTATGATGCACCAAATCCCAGCATGTTGTTTCTTCCCCAGAAATTTGGCCCCGACGGGTGCCAAGTCCCAGTCTCTGAGACAGATGGATGTTGCTCTTCCTCCCTGGCTGGTGTCAGCTCTTCGCAGCAGGAGTTCCCCCCACACTCCCAGGTGTACGCGGGGTGTGACAACGCAGCTGTCTCCCCGATACGTCCAAATAATGAGCTTATCTTCAGCCTTCCTCGCTGGCTCCCCCAGCCCCCTCCTGCCACCACCAGTGACTCCCCAGCCAGAGCTCACTCCATGCTGCCCTTCTGCCTGTCTGGGAATGCCTCTTTATTCACATCTTTTAATCAATCTGGATAAACGTTGTCAGTGTAAGGTTGCTACTGCTTGCAACCTCTAAAACTTTTAACATGTACCACATGTTCCTGCAATATGGCTGGCTCACTCTGCATTAGCATAAAAAAGACACACTGCAAAGCCATCCAACTGCCTTTAAAATCAAAAGGAATCTTTCCACTGAGTTTTGTAAGAGCTGAATTGAGGCCTTGTGACCCTTCTACAGCAAAGTATTTACACACATGCCAAACTCTAAGTATGTGAAAAAGCCCCATGAATTCAATAGGCTTCTCAGATACCTAAGCACTTCAGTCAAGGACTTAATGGTTTTTTTAGGTTGTTGTAACCGTGCCCCTGTTGTACAAAATAAAATCCATGGAAGAACTCCCCTTGCTCCAATGAAAGAAGAAATAGGCCTCTATATTATATATAGATGTATATATATAATGCATCTGTTTACATACATATGCACACACATGGATATACATATATTAGCATCCCTTCTGCTAGTCATATTCTTGGAAGCAAAGCTTTTATCTCATTTTTATCATTAACTGTGAAATCCAGTGTTTAGGTCCACATTCTTTACACTGGAAAAAACTTCCTTAAATGCACTTGTCCGGGTGCTGATGGATGCTCTCCACCCTGGGACATTCTCACACAATAGAGGAATAAAAAGCTTGAAGAACCTGAGAGGTAGAAATATTGGCCTTGGGAAGATAAAATAAAAAATAAAGACATTTGGGGAACATACTGAAAGATTTACCTCGGTGACCATCAGAAGGAAGAATCATTTCCTTTCCTGCTTTAGGGCAATGTTTATTTAGATTAAAATGTAAAAGGTGCAGTGGAAATAAATGTTCTCTTTGTTGTCTATAGAACCTTCAAATAAACCTGCATCTTATAATGGTGTTCAGGGGGATTTTTAAGTCTTGTCCCTTCATTCCCTTTCCCTCCTTTTTCTCTTTTTTTGAACTGTAATATGCAAGCTTTAGCCTAAAAATTCCCTACTGAAATTGAGTGAATTCATGCATATATATGCTGAGCAGCTGCAATCACATGTGACTCAGAAAGGGGCAATGCAGCATTTCAGCTGCAAAGTCTCCAAAAATGAAATGAGAACAATGAGAGTTTACCTTGGGGTAAGGGATGGCGTATTAACACCAGAAGAGAAACTGAAACAGTATGTCCCCAATTCTTCAGTCTCTGAAGGAAAAGACTGAATTGCTGCATTGCCTCACTGAAGAACAGATTCCTCCAGATTCACTGTAACTCACTCACAGCAGTATAGAAACAGATAGTGAGGTAGATATAATTTTGTACTTAACTAGCAAGTGGTTTCTGCTCTATCTTTATTTGATTCTCCACAATACATAAATAAAATAATATCAATAACATCTGTGAACATCACTGCCCTTCCTCTTCTCTGAAAAACCCCATAACCTTCCATAACTTACTTTACTGCTATTAAGCTTTATGTCAGGCTATCTTAAAACTTCTAGACCAACAGGAAATATTGACTAGATTACAAACACCTGGGTTTTTAGAGCAGACAGCAGGCAGGCACAGGAGCAAACACTCAAATTCAGGGTCATTAAAAAGATTATGACAACTGTTGGGCTTTGAGGGGCTTTTTCGGAGCCTTCTCTCTCCTTAAAGAGCAAAACACCTGGGAAGGCAGCCAGCCAGCACAGACGGGCCCTGGAAGCTTAAAATCTGCAGAGAAGAGCACCAATTTATCCTGCCAGATCCTCTGTTATAAACCCTCTGGGCTCTGGGGCTTACTTCCCATAAAAGTGGTCTGTGGATAATGCCAATGTCATGAAGAGAAGCTGTGACTTGTGTCAGGACCTGAGAGAATTGCATCAGTGGCAAAGCCACTTCTGTACCCTCAGCAGCTGGAAAGGTACTCACCACAACAGTCCAAGAGCTAGCCCAGTATTTTGTCTGTGCTGTGCCATTTCTCATCAAGGACTAAAGAAGCGCAAGGATATTTCCAGAAGGCAGCTGGCAGAGGCAGAGGCTGGTATGGGGAGACTACTGCGGCTGGTGAGGTCTTGTGGTACAGGTCAAGGGGCACATTGCACTGCACCATGCTACTTGCAGCTCTGCTGCGGCTATGAAATATGGAGGTAGAGTCCTGAACTATGACTTCTTAAGAAACAATTATCATTTTGTCTGTTTTCTCCATTTAAACTCTCTGAAATGAGAGGGCTGTGGTCAGCGTTTTGCATGCCCTGGCTCTGGCAAGAGGACATGTTTGATGGTGATAAACTTTGGGGATAGTGGTGGGGGACTGAATAGGATAAAGGAAGGCAAATTTGTTGCAGTTTTGCTCATACCGACCATTGGGAACAGTCCCTACAGTGTACTGTCACCTCAACCATGTTTAGGTGCTGTCTAGGAGAGAGGTGGTTGGAGCAGAGCCAGAAAGCAAATTAGCAGCTATCTGTATATAATGACCTGGCATCTAGTTCTTGAGCTCATTCCCTGGCTCTTTCTGGACATACTCATTTAGCTAGATTACCTTCCCTCCACTGAAAAAAAAGCTATTTTCCTTAGCACTGTTAATTCTTATGCCTGTACATACCAGACATTTATAGATCAAACTTAATTTGTGGAGTGGAAATGGACTGGATCTACAGTATGCATTCTGGACAAGATCGAAATTTGTAACGTTAATGGTCCCATTTCTTCCCCAAACTTATTAATCCCTCCATCAGAGATCACAGGGAGTCCTATATGAACACATTTACACACATAAACTGCCTTTCCTGTATCACTACCTTCTCACTTTTCAGTTAGGTACAGGAGAATCAACAGCAACAAATCAAGCCCATCCTACACAGTTGCATACATCCACCTCTAAACCTGAACACGGAACTAAACACACAAAAAAGGTCAATTTTGGTGTAAGCTTGATATATAGTTGGGACTATACAAGCTTCCTGGCTCTATGTCTGAACTTCATGTAGCTGCAGTATGTCAAAGACAAGCATGCATGAGACATGAAGAGCAGAGGGTTATCACTAAGAGGTCATTAGATGCTCTCTACTGTAACTTCCGAGCAAGAGGATATCAGCTGATGTACCAGCACAGGCAGCGTATACCAGCATAAAGACAAATTCAACACTGAGAGCAATTTAGGCTAACCTGCACTTCTTTGTCCTCAGCTCACTTGGAGCACAGACACGTTCAGTTATCTTACATCTTATGATGTAAGATTGATGAAGTAGCTCCCTCATGGCTTCGGTCCTCATCTCCCAGCTGAAAAGCAGTATCCACAAAGCCTGCACTAGCCAGGCTTTGTGAATGTTAACATATCAAAGGTGGATACATTCCAGGCATTTGTCTTGCCTTGATTTCAGGATCCAGTACTCTGTGTGTAATCCTGCAGCTATATCCCAGTTTTCAGCAGTTTTTTCAAAACCCACCACTTACCATTTGTCCCTCCAAAAAGCATTTAAGCCCCCTCATATGCTCTGAGAAAGGTTGAATACTTGATTACACTTATCTGATTTGGTTAAATGGTTCTCACAAATGCTGTCATTTCTTACTGTCTGTGCAATTTCTGTTTATCTAATGATTTTCAGCATATGCTTCTAAGAGACTCAGGGGCTGTACAGTCAGAATCCATAAAACATGATCCAGAAAAGCTAGTCTATTTTCAGCAAGCTTAAATCAGTCATGCAGAGATCCACTAGAGATTTCTAGTGGTTAGCAAATGAAAAAAGTTGAAAGAAGTGATTTTCTATGTCGAAATTATTCATTTCACTTGATAATTATCATGGACTGATGCTATATTTCACTCTCCATGTCCAGTACCATGTTAATCCTTGTTTTTCTAGTCTTTTTTATACCAAACAGCTAGACATTCTTTCTGCCATCAGCCTGAAACAAAAGGTCACATCTCTAAAATGTCCCATTTTTATTGGCAAGTTTGGAAAATAGATCAAAAACCTGAAGCCATGGACTTATTTCTTCTAAACAAAAGATTATCACAGAGTGTTGAGATTATTTTTCATGCCCCTCTTCTTTCTTACTTGCATACTACCTCCCACACCCGCCTCCTGGCAAGTCAACAAGCTCTGAGAGCAGTCAGTCCTCGCTTCCGTGACTCAATCTCAGAGCATTAAAGCCTTAAGCTTGGCAGGTGTCCAGGATGAAGAAACTTTAACAGATCTCCCACAAAGAGCACTTTAATCATAGCAAGCACTGAAGCCTTGAACATAATACTTCCTCCATATGTAAGTTTCCCAATTTGCTTAATGGCATCCTCTCAAACTCTGCAGTATGATATTGCAAAAGTTCTTTTAAAAATCCCAAGTCCTCCCCCAACACATAACCGGCATGTACAGCACATAAAGAAAAAAAGTATAATTTACTATTCACTTCTGGCTTCTGCTGAGAAGTCTTCTTCCAAGTCATCATTTATTGGAAAATAAAAAAGAAATACCGTGTTCAAGTTATCTTTCAGAGATGCCTCATCTTGTAATTCCCATTGCAACAACAGAGGCACATACTTGCATGAAACATTGTTGTTTATCTCTTTTTGGGTGACCTCATCGAAGGTTATTTGGAAGAAGATGGAAATGCAGACTGATTTATTGGTAGCTGGAGTCTGTGAATTTCATGCAGAAATTCAAATGGTAGATTTTATAACTACAGCTAAAGAGCCTCCATTCTGTAAGTTGTAAGTAATTTCCACAAGTACGTGTTCAGTTGTCTGCACCACACCATGAACTCAACCCTCCTGCTTTCTTTTATGACATGAGCGGACACTGCTTCCTGACAGCTACATTCAGAACAAGTATATTTACAAATAAATGCAATTGCACCCATTTTTGTTCATACCTAAAAGGTGTGAATAACACCCAGCTAAATCCAATTTTACTGCCATATATATATTTAGGCAATGGTAGAACTGTAGAAAAGACTCACATATATATATTTAGGCTATGGTATAACTGTAGAAAAGACTCCGGATATTGCTTATCTGAGGCCTATAAATTCATCTCTATGAATAATGATAATTTAGTTACCCAGGGAAAGATACATTATAGAAGCTATTCTCCTTATTCATTGCCATAGTTATGCCTGCCACTTTGAAGACAAAATGTATGTAAGTGTAGAGCTACATTAAACAGCAAGTTCAGAGGACTTTTCAACAGATATAAGTAATCCTTTTTTTCTGAAGTTTTTTCTGGCTACATTACTGAAATTCATAAATTGTTCTCTGATCATTTTGGGCATTATTTGTTCTTTGAACATTGTTCTTTAGCAGAAATCTATCATACACTAAAAGAAAGAGCGGTGAACAAGCATTTTGTGATAGTGTGTGGTTAGTCCTCTGGAAAAGTCAGATTATTGAAGGTAGAAGTGTCAGAAGAAATACAAAGTTCCAAGAAGAAAGCAAGACACTACAAACTCCATAATTTATGCAGCGTGCTGTCACAATACAATTTACTGCAAATGAGTACAATTCTCCCTCTCATAAGGCTGCATGCTAATCACAAAGCACGTAACAACCCTATATATTTTTTTTAAGGAAACAAGGACTATGGGCCAGCTCTGGAGGAGGATGAGGGAATTCAAACCCTTTCAGTAAGGAGGACTAAACATCTGCTCTTCCAAAGCATGTGAAGTAGGGAGCACCTGCTATGTCATCCAGTATTAATGGAGAGAGAAAAACCTATGCCTCCGTTACTTATCTGCCATAAAATGTCATAGTTGCATTTATTTCAGCTGTTTATTTACATTAACAGAAGGTCTTTTCTGTATTCTCCAGCTCAGACAAACACATCCACCTCACAGCAATCCCTTGCTACACCTGATGTACTGCAGTCCCAGGCTGAACATGTGCTACTGCAACTCACAACTCACCTTTGAGCTGGCTAAGCTTTAGAGTGAAACTGAAGTCAATACAGCTCTTTATCTTACATTGTTCTTCTCATATCTATAGTTTTCTCATGCTAAATATCTGCTTTTTTTGTACCTTTTTTTTACATCAGTGAATAAAAATGCTTTTTAAATTTTTACCTTTTTTAAGCATGGAAAAAGTAGTGTCTAGAACACTTTGTGCAGACATCTCCCTGAAATCTGGCATGGTCATTAAAAAAGGATACAATGCACAATTCAGTAAATGTGGGAAGAAAAAGTTTTGGTGAGTCTTGAGTCATCACTCACAAAATTAATGAATGAGATGTCCAAACCCGACCATTTCCAAGTTCAAAACTGATGAGCAAATCCTTCCCTTAAATGGTTCTGACTGGTTGCCAGTGGCCAATTCCCCACATCCTAGACAACAGACATAACTTCAAGATACAAATAACCCTCTTGGTAGAATTGGCATACATACTTCTAGTGGGAGAATAATATTTGACCATGACCACTGAGGAATTATTTTGTTGCTTTCATATAAAAATGAATGGTATTCTAACAAAATCATTGCTTTTTAAAACCTATCCTCTAGCTTCAATCTAAATACTTTTTGATAAACACATGCTCTTAGGAAGCAAGGCATGGGACTGGGGAAGATGAAAGAACAATTAAAGAGCTAAGGAAAATTAAGCCCCTTGGTTATACTAATAAACGAATGATAGTGATCCTCTCCCCCACCCAGCCTTAATAGCAGTCTTTCATAAATTTTCCATTAAAATCAAATGAAACATTGAGCATTGCCATTTTAATGAAATTCTTTGCAGCTGCATTTCTCTCAGCCCAATGTTGGTATTAAGCATTTAGTGGGTTTCTTTTAGAAGCTAATTCAATAGTGCTTGCCATTATATAGCTACTATCTCATTTTCATTTAACCACTGAGACATTATGATCTTCCAGAATGAGACCGTTTCAAAAGCTATAAAGATTATTTGCTAAAGTTTAATAATACTCACTTGGCCATGAGCATTAATTTCAATGAATAGTCAATACTTTCTACATTGCAATATCCTGACATTAAGTAGCCAGCTATTCATTTGCAAGACACCGTAATTTTTTTATTAAGCATCTTTTGCTGTTTTATGTCCCCCTTTCACAGTAACATAATTCATGAGCATCTAAGTATGATTTATTCATAGCATTTAAAATAAAACATTTCAAAATTGGTCAGATCATTCTTGAATTACATGTCTTCTGGAAATAATTTAATATGACTCGTTCAATAAAGGGTTGAAAGATTTAAAAAAAATAACCTCACTGGTTGATTTAAGACACTTTTTGTGGCAGTTATATTCAGAAATGTTGCAATATTGACTTTTCTCTTAAGCAGTTCTTTCCAACAATATCTGTGGGAATGGGGAATTAGGTTTCCTTTTGTATCCTGGCTATATATATATAATTTTGAGATTTTTTTTTTTATCAAATACGTTAACA
>VYZW01047385.1:10328-24422 GCA_013401315.1 Balaeniceps rex
GTGCCCGCCGGCTGCCCTGCCGCACGGCCCCGGCCGCCCTCCGGGGAAGAGCTGCCGGCGCCTCGGCCTCAGGCCTCTGCCCCCGACCCCCCGAGCCCGACCCCCGGCCTCTCACCCCGCAGACGGGCCTCCATCCTGGCCCCGGCCCCGCAGCCCCGCTCCCGGGCCCTTCATGCCGGGGCACGCCCGGGCCTTGGGCGCCCCCCGCCCCCAGGCCTCTCCGCCCGGGCCCCAGGGTCCCTCAGCCCCGCGCTCCGGCCCGGGGCCCTGGGACGCCTCTTGTTTAACAGATCCTCCCGGTTTAGCCCCGGGAATCGTTCCCTGAAGGCCTGGGGTGAAACCCGCGCTCGGCTCTGGGATGCGGCTGCCGTAGCGTGAGGCATTAAACAGGAGTTTTTCCTCAGATGAAGTTATCCGCAAGCGACTTCTGATCGATGGTGATGGTGCTGGTGACGACCGCCGGATCAATCTGTTGGTGAAGAGTTTCATTAAGTGGTGTAATTCCGGATCTCAAGAGGAAGGGTATTTGTTTTCTGTTTTGGTGTTGTTTTGTTTTTTTTTTTTTTTTTAGTCTTGGAACTGATTAGCTCGTATTTCAGTGGAAAACTGGGCTTGATCCATTTTGAAAAGATCCTTGTTAAAATGTACACATCTGCTTTTCAGTGTGGCCCTGTGGTGTTTCCAGTACAAACGCTGAGCGCTGTGGTAGGAGATGAGGACTAGAGACGGGTCAGAAATTACTGAAGGCTGCAGGCTGTATCATGAAATCTGCCAGCACCGCTCGAATGCCCTTAGGATTGTCGTGCTGCTGCGTGATCCATCTGGGAGTCCCGCTATTATAACAGGATCATGACTTGAATATTTTAGTTGGCAGTTCTGCATTTGTTCTGTTAGGGAAGGGTAGTACTGCTGGTATTTCTACTGCTGTGGTTTGTTCTTTTTTTTTTTTTAAAACCAGGCTAAAGTAGTAAGGGATGAGTGACAACGTGGTGTTCTGCTGTGAGGTCTGTACTAGTACTGGGTATAAATTCCCAGAGGACACAATACGACGATTGTGTGTACAGAGAAGCACTGCAGTACTAAAATACTAATCTTGGTGGTCACAGAGCCAGCCTTAGGTGGGAAGTTTACAAGCCCTGGATCAGTCTGCCCATTGCTTTAATACTCACTTTGCACCTTTAAGGACATGATGGTAGAATTAACGGGTGCAGTGTTTCTAACTGCACTTTCAAAAAATTATACATTGACTCTTTGAAATATTTTATTTCTTTAATAAGTGTTACTCACCTGTTCCTTATGCTGCATGAGGCTTTATTTTGTAAAGGTAGGGGGTATTTTAATGCTGCTTAGGAATAAAGATCTTGTCTGTTTTCAGTTACAGCCAGTACCAACGAATGCTGAGTACTTTATCACAGTGTGAATTTTCAATGGGAAAAACTCTTCTGGTGTATGATATGAACCTGAGAGAAATGGAAAATTATGAAAAAATCTATAAGGATATAGGTAAAGATGAGAAAATATTACTGTTTTCTGTTTGACAATTTGTCTTTTATGAACAAGCTTGAGCCAGTTCTGGTGAACATAATATATGCATGTGATGGGTGGTTTGGTGTTTGGTTTTGGGGTTTTTTTTCCTTAATAGATAGCACTCATACATGTGCTGTAAGCATCTTATCAGTATATAAAATACATACAAATAAAAGCTTTTTTAACCCATTGAAGTGTATGTAGTTTTGAAGCTGATGGAGCTAGCAGGCTGCCATGTCACAAACGGCTCTTTATCTTTTTATAACTTAGCAGAATAGCTTGTTTACATGTATTGTTTGATTTCAATATAACTGTATATCTTTTTTTTAAGAAAATAGCATAACTGCAGCACATGAGAAGATTTCTGAATGCAAAAAACAAATCCTGCAAGCAAAAAGGATTCGAAAAAATCGGCAGGGTAAGGAGCAATATCTGTATTTATACTGGTCAGTTTCATTATTTTGTTATCTTTTAAAATACATTGTATCAGAAAATAGATTCCAAATTTTTGAAAGTGCAAGGGAATATGGTGGCATCGTGAATCCTATATTCAGTCTGGTGGGTTCCACACCCACTACTGGAAGTTTTTGCTGGATGAGTCAGGCAAGATTGAACGAGTAGATCTCAGTGACATGCAACATCAGGAAAACCTAAAACAGTAGTTCAGAGAGATGTTTTCACGCCAAAGAAAAACCCCGAAAGCATCCTATCACAATTCAGGTGACTTGAGAAGAAATGAAGCACATTATTAACAGCGAGACAAGGGTTGAATAGACTTACACCCAGCACTGAAGATCATGCAATTGTATTCCTTCAGCTCTTAAGGGAAGGTAATGTCTTGGCATACACAGAGACAGTGGTGCCAGTTACACACCCAACAACTCAGTATGTGTACTTACTGAATACCTGAGAGGTGTATTTTTTTCACTACTCTTAAAAGCATGTGCTGATAATTTCAACTGAAACTTAAAGCATACTGTCTTATCAAAAGATTAGCAATTGAGGAGAAGCAAGAATTTGTTTTTTCTTTATAAATGGAATGCGAAAAAGAAAATGTTTAAAAGTATAACAGATGAAAGGTTTTAAGTACAACTGTTTGATCAATTTTGTGGATAATTTTAGACTCAGCTGGAAATTAAAAGAACCTTAACCAGTAGGAATGTAGAGTTCTTACATCTTCACAAACATGAAGTGTTTGCTTTTTGATGTGTTCTGTCCAGCCTGCAGCGCAGATTTTTCCATGTGAATGAGGTAATTTGTGTACGTACAATATTACTATCAGGAAATGGCTATGTTAGTTGCCTGTATAACCATAATAATGTTCTTAATGTGTAATACAGTTTAAAAAAGATCCTGTTGTTTTTCATGCAGCATTTTATACTTTTTTCTAAAATTGTTAGATGTTTATGTGTAACATCTTATCAGCACCGTTTTTTGTACATATATATTAGATTGTATCTAAACCCAATGCTTATGAATCATACACAAATGACCAAGTGTGGAGCAACGCAGAGCTATCTAAAGGTCATGTTTTCTGGCCCCATCCTTTACGAATCACTAGCACTGGGTAAGTTTGAGTGAGTAGATTATGGCCTACAATGATATCTGAAGTTTATTTAAAATCTCTTGATGTAATCATCTACTTTGAAATGTTATAGCGTGATATAAATTATATACATTTTTATATATGGATATTTGCAGGTACTTTTTTATATATGTAAAGTGTTATATACAAATCTGAAAAATCTTAAAACATTTTTTCAAGAAGGGGAAACAATCTGTACCATTCTATGGTACCTGATTTTTCGTTCTTGAATCTATACTTTCAGAATTATTTAGACTAACTGTTTAAATTTCTTTCAGAATATGATGCATTGGCCAAAGTCATACAACACCATCCAGACAGACATGAAACATTGAAGTAAGTATGAGACTACGCTAAATTATAATAAGCCAGTAAGCTAGAAGTCACCAGATTTGACATTTCCTTGGTTTCAGTTTGACCTTTCCTCACTTTTATGTAATTTCTTTTGACACAAGAAAAACTTGGGTTTCGTTTTAAAATTGTGCCCTTATCAGCTTTCTTTAATTGATCTCCATCTGTATGGGTTCAGAAGCATTGCTAATCGTTTTGTATTTGAAGTTTTTCCATTGTTAAAGTGAATAAGTGAACTCAGATGTAAATGCACATCTAATGTCAGATTACCAGGGAAAAGAGAGATAGTAAAGTGTCCCAGCAAGGATTCGGTAATCACGCAAAATACGTAACACACAAGCAAGGTGGAATGAGAGAAAGCTCCTAGGGTTTTTTTTATGTTTTCCTTGTAGTAGTTGTTCCTGCATGCCCGGTTATATATTACTACGTTGTGTACCACAATATAACCTGCCCTGGCACGCAGGTTAGACCTACCTGTTGTCCAACTCGTCTTGCATGTAACTTACAGTATGGCTTGTGACACTGTTGGATTTGGATCACTCTCTGTGGTTTTGGGTCATTTTGGGCAGTTGTGGGAACGTGATCTTTCTAACTTTATCAAGCCACAGAAACATTCCAGGACTCATTGCATCTATGAGTTCGTTCTTCTTAACCTGATTAAAGATGTAGCATGGGGTTACTGTTTTCATTTAAGCGCAGCTTGCACCTATCCTGTTGCCCACTTTCAGTGAAACTGCAGAGGGAGGCTGTCTTTTCACATTCCATGGGCTTTTATAGCAAAAGGAAGATTTTTTTTTTATTATATTATTATCCTAATAGTAGGATTTTTATAGCTATAACCCACTAAGAATATTTCACATGTTTCTTTCTTGTATGTTGTTTTTCTGTGCCTTGATTTCATTACCACAACTTTGATTATTACAGGCAATTCTCAGGAGGCTTGACTACTTCTTACTTCATTAGTCAGCATGTGCCATTTATCAAGTGAGGCTTCATAATAAAGAATTATCAAAAGTGAAGTTTTTGAGATAAGACAATTGGTTAAGAATGGCAACAACTAAATGATAATACTTTTTCCTTAGAGGATGCCAGGTTGTTTAGGTTTGGAGGGATTGTTCTAATTTTGGTGAACACATCCAAGCATAAGTTACTTGAGCAAAGGTAAAAATGGTGGTAAGTTACAGCTAGTAAATTTGGCATGCTGTCTTTTCTTAAACTTGATTTTGTCATCTCTTTAGAAGAGTATATTACAGTTAGAAATACCAGTGTGTTCATCCACTGGAAGAATGGATACAGTGTATGCCCTTTTGTCCTTAGTCCTTCATATTTGTAGTCAAAGACACAGACTTGAACTATAGCAGAGTATGGTCCCCCATTTTACAGATGGAGAAGTAGGACATAGTAACAGAATGGAACATTTTTAAAGGGAGCTTGGTTCATAGGTATTTTAGCTTTAACTGGTGTCTCCAAATGAACAGACTTTAAATATAGGAACTAGATGAAGTTTTCATCCAGTGTTTTAATTACAAGGCTTCCTTTCTCTCCAGTTTGAGGAAAGTATACAGAAAATCGTGCTATGAACCAAGAAGGACCACCCTTAAATCAGAATGGAGGAAGCCTTACTAACAATGTCATGCTTTTCATGGAACTCTTAATCACTAAAAACACTTGAGAAAACTTCTTGTGAGGACAAAATGTCATGGTTTCTTGCCAGAGTTACATTTATACCTTTTGCAGGTCATATGGCACACAATAGGACAAAGTTCGGAAAAATACTTTCTCTGTGCTTTTAAGGGACTGTTTCTTGGAACAGCTAGTCATACAGCACAAAAGAAGATAAGGTGTTATTGGCTTAGTCAGAAGTAATGCACAGGAGCCAATTCAGGAAGTGACAGGAGCTGAACTACTAAATGGCAGTGCCCACAGTGTAATTAGATGCAGTACCAGAAGAGCTGTTAAGAGGACCAAGAAATGACACTGAGTCTTAGAAAAGATACAAAAATGAGAAGGCTAGGCAAAGATTCTCTGGAGCAGAAAGTAAAAGAAGTAAAACTGCAGATGTAGCTTGGATGTTACTAGAAAAAAACTGCATGTCTTCTCACGGTCTGCCTATACCTGACAGCACAGTATGAACAGCAAGATTTGGCCACATAGAAGTCTTTCAGAAACTAGAAACCAAATAGCAGCGAAATCACTGTATGAGCCTATAAGCTGCGAGCCTGTTTCCGTTATAGGAAAGAATAATCATAGAATCATTTAGGTTGGAAAAGACCTTTAAGATCATCAAGTCCAACCGTCAACCTAACACTGCCAAGTCCAAGTGTTGCAGATGTACAGTCTGAGTGTCCCCCTTACGTTAATACTAAAAGCAGGAATAAGGTGTCCCCTGGCCTGAGGGGCAGAAGCAGCAAAAGCAATGACTTCACCAGCAACACAAGGTCTGAAGAAAGTCACACCCAACCCTCTTTCAGGCATTCCCCTCAAGCATACTGGCTCAAAAAAAGACAACACCCTCAGGTAGCACTAAAACAGACCTTTTTCCCAGCCTTTGTTAGTTCCTTAGGACTGGAAGCCTTTTTGTGGTTCCCTGCCCAGACTAGTTGCAGCAGCTGTCAGTGCTTTAGAAAAAAACCTTTTATTCCCTTGCTGACCCCTATATGCCTCTGCCTGCTAATTAATCAGGGATGGTCAGCCTCAATCCACTTCACCTTTAAAGAAACAGATTGCTCTCATTACATGGAACATAAATTATGGTAGGCATTAGAGGAAAAGTAGAAGAGCCTTGGAGGTTTGAGTGTAAGAGTTGATGCTCCATCCTCATTTGAAAGCTAGTGTACACTATGGTACCTGTTATTCTTTGCCTTACCTCAAAAATGATTGTGGTGGTCCATGGTGAGTCCAAGTGAGAACAGAAATCAATCAAATGCTTGCAGAAAGATCCCAAAGAGGTGTTGAAAGGTGATGTATTTCAAAAGGATATGAATAATAATGAAGATTATAGCTGTTGCATGTTTCCTTTATATCTTAATGCCAGAGGCCATCAATTAAAATAAAAACTGGCACTTGAGAAGAAAATAAGTATTTATATGGATCACAGTGTTTAATTCTGTGTGCTGAGGCATAAGCTATATCAGGTAGTTTCATCAAAAATGTGGATTATTCTACATATGCCTACTATAAAGTCTACATGTAACCACTACTCTGTCTGGTCAGGCTGTTGTCAGAGATAAGGTACTTGGCTATGTGTTTTGTCAGTTGTTGTGTCTGGGAATTGTTGTGTTTGTGCGTTGGGTATGTAGGTTTATCAAATATGTTCTCCCTGCTGATGCTATGTTTTTATTTAATCTACTTATGTCAACATAAAGAAATCTGTGAAGTAGCGAAGCCTATGAAAATACCATGGGTGTTTAATGTAACCCACTTCTTTAACTTTCATTGTATGGTCAAGTAACTAACATGTTTGTGGCAGGACTGAATTGTTACAGTCCAAATGCCCAGTGTACAACTGTATTCCAGCTTGGAGGCCTTGTTTCCTGTAAAAGTCCTAAAACTATAAGTTTATGATGTAATAGTTAAACATTTATGTGAAGTGGCCTTACCTCTAATGTAATTTCATTTGTTATGCTTTGTTTACCTATGCTGTTTATTTAATGGTTCTTTTTCCTCCACTTAGTTCAAATCTATTTTTCAAGAATTCTACAGAACTTTTTAAAAAAGCTATGACAATTTCTTTTCAGGCAGCTAGAAGCTTTGGGAAAAGAACTTCAACATCTTTCTCACATTAAAGAAAATGTTGAAGATAAGGTAGGTTTTTCATAGAGATTGCTATATAATTATTAGGGACATAATTAATGGAGAACCTGCTATGGGTTGTTTGGATGTATGTGCTCTCAGTTTCCTAAAATATATATTTTATCGTTCCAGTTGGAGCTGAGAAGAAAGCAGTTTCATGTTCTGCTGAGCACCATCCATGAGCTTCAGCAAACCCTGGAAAGTAAGTGGTGTTCTTAGGTAACACATACAACTGGGTTGGGTTTCAGCGGATCAAAAGGAATCACAGCTTCCAGCAGTGGGCTAGCTATGTGCAGTTGAGGTTGGTGACCTCTTGCATTGGCAGCATTTTTTTTTTTCCCAGTAGTAGTCCAGAGCCTGAGACTGCTCAGAATTTTTTTCTTCTACAAGCTTCTACCATGTAATTTTCTGACTAGCTTTGGATTAACCTGTAGGCAACAGACTTCTTTAAAATGTGGGGCTGGAGAATAGTAACTTGAGGTGGTTTTTTTAAAACAGAAAAAGTATTTCTTACAGAAAAGTATTCTTGTGCATAGTCTCCAAATTTATTTGTATAATTCCTGTTTCAGTAGTTTTGAACATGTCACTGCCGTCATGGTATCATTTGAGGCTTTACTAAAGAGAAATGGGAATACAGGAAAGCTAAATGACTTACCTACTCAGACAGTGAGTCTATAATAGAGGAAGGACTAAAACTGTCATACTAAGAGCTAAATTCAGGAATTTAGTCATACTCATCTTTTGTCATACAAATACTTAATATTTTCAAATCAGCACTTACTTTTCACGCTCTAGTATGGATAATATTGTTTTCAATATTTTTTGCTGTGTCTTTCCAAGATGGAATAATTGGTATAGCCTTTGAGCATGACCTGATTAACATACATAGATGGCTGTAAGAACAGACTTTCATTCTCTAAGGCCGCCTAGATCTTCTTAAGCAGAATGAACTGTTAATCCTAGGTGCACTTTAGCAGAAGGTTATTGTTATTATGTGTTACTAACACTTGCTTAAGTATTAGTCTCTAAAATACATTAGTCTCTAAAATACATTTTCACATGAATGTATAGATTACCTTATAGATTACCTTAGCAGTCCGGTACTGTTTGCTTGAATTGATACTATAGCATTTACCCCATGTTTCTTGTAATAGCTGTTACAGAAAACAGCCTTGAAAACTTTGAAGGATTTTTTTGTTGTTGTTTGAACACAACATTTTGTATAATGAGATACTCAACTACACATTTAAGGCAATCAATGTGAAATATTTAAGTGGGACACAGCTCTGCAATTTAGTCTGTAAATATAACCGAGCATGTTTGACTAACAGTAATACTGAATTTTAGATGATGAAAAACTTTCAGAAGCTGAAGAATCTCAAGAAACTCAGATGGAAACGGAGACCAAACCATAGATGTAATACGAAGACTGACTATACTATTGAAGAATGTCCACACGTCTTCACTTTGTGTTGAAACCAACAGTAAGAGATGGAGCCGAAAAATAGTTTTCTACTGCTTCTGTGAATTTTTATACAAAAATACTTGTTTTGCTTATGCTTCAGGGGAAAATAGTTACAGATCTGTGCAGACAGGCACTTTGTGTTAACCCACAAACTTTGTAATTTGTGACAAGAAATATATTTTGTTTTACAAAGGATGAAGCTTCTGCACAGTACTTGTGAACTAAGGTGTTTGCAAAACATTGTCAATAAAAGGTGTTTACAAAGAGTTTCCTCTTTTTAGTAGGCATTGACCCAAATAGTAAGGGCTCCTTTTCTTACTTGACATTGGACTGAGGGCAATGCATCTTTGTGTGAGTCCCAGCTTCCATACCCTGGTCCAGATGGGACCTAAAACTGGACTAAGTAGGGTCGTAATTTTTCAAGGTAGCTGCCATTTTAGAACTTACCTGTGAATAGACTAGAATTTGCTAGTTTCATATAAAACAAATTACTTCTATAGAATTAATGCTTGTCAAGGGGTGTAAAACAACAAAAATCATACTGTACTAGCTTTATCTTTTTCCTTAAGGTGATGCAAAAACTGCAGTGATCTGAGCCTTGCTATGCTGTGTTCTGTGCAACCACATCAAAAGTCACATGTTTAAAACTGCAATTTAAAAGCTTTGTTCTTGTAGAACAGGGAATCTAATCCTGATACCATTTATAATCTGCTTCTGGATTTTATCTGTCGATTGACTATTATGAAATACATCATAGTTCCTGAAATAGGTGGTGGAACCCTTCCTTTCTCATGATGACAAACCGAAGCAGTAGAGCAGCAATCATAATGTTAAAGAATCCCAGCTACTTTTAATATTAATAGGGAGGGTGGAATCTATCCACCCCGATCATCCTGCAGTCTGAGTAGTCTGTTGAGAGGTGGAAAATACAGGTTTCAACCTTCCCAACAAGAGAAGAGAATTGAGTATGTTCTGAGCTTTTGTAAGGCAGGGAGGAAGGAACAAGGAGCAGTAGTAGGTCGTGTCACTACCTGTTAGCCGTGTTCGAAAACACCTGTTAAATCAAGCCTTCCAGTGCTTTGGGTGAAGGAACACATTTTGGACCTTGCTCAGACCGAGTCATAAGCATACATGATTGAAGTAAAATAATGATGTTGTACAGAATAGAGCTGCCTCCTGAAACTAGGTGACAGCTGAGGGAGATTTCCAGGATTGTGACTTTGGACTTTCATAGTTTCAATGCCATATAATTCCCACTGTCAGTGGCTGTGGATCTATGTGCATTAGGCTGAACAGACACATGTGAGCTTGTTTTGCGTGCATTCCAAGTTTGCTAAAGGCAATCCAGCTGAACAAGAAGTCGTACAACTTCGGTAGCACAGTGCAGCCCTATGCTGGTTTTGGCTGGGTAGAGTTTAATTTTCTTCCTAGTAGCTAGTATGGGGATTTGTGCTGAAAACAGTGTTGATAACACAGGGGTGTTGTAGTTACTGCTGAGCAGTGCTGACACAGAGTCAAGGCCTTTTCTGCTTCTCACCCCACCCTACCAGCGAGGAGGCTGGGGGTGCACAAGAAGCTGGGAGGGGACACAGCCAGGACAGCTGACCCCAGCTGACCAAAGGGATATCCCATACCATATGATGTCATGCTCAGTATATAAAGCTGGGGGAAGAAGAAGGAAGGGGGGAATGTTCAGAGTGATGACGTTTGTCTTCCCAAGTAACCATTACACATGATGGAGCCCTGCTCTCCCAGAGGTGGCTGAACACCTGCCTGCCCATGGGAAGTAGGGAATGAATTCCTTGTTTTGCTTTGCTTGTGTGCGCGGCTTTTGCTTTACCTATTAAACTGTCTTTATCTCAACCCACGAGTTTTCTCACTTTTACCCTTCCGATTCTCTCCCCCATCCCACGGAGGGGAGAGTGAGTGAGCAGCCGTGTGGGGCTTAGTTGCCGGCTGGGGTTAAACCACGACAAGCCCTGGACGAAGAACTGTCAAAAGTCTTCTAGTTCACAGCTAGTCAACTCAGAACACAGCGGAAGCTTAGGTTTGCCTGATAGAGCCTGTGTAGACATGCAGTGCTTCTCGTGCACTACAAATTTTGCAGACTGGTGGCGGGGGGGGGATGAGCGAACAAAAGGGATTTAATATGAAAAATGCACTGTCAAAAAGTATTTACTGTTCTGTGTTTTTCCCCTCCTAACAACAGTGAATAGTAAAATATTTTGTAAAGCAGCAATACTAAATTATTGCCAAATCAGGGAGGAGTCACTTTCATGAATGTATGAATTATGAAGATCATAAATGACAAAGCCTCAAGACACTTTTAAAGCATATTACATTTTTTTGTGGTTGAAAGGCCCTCTGTGAGCTACCTGGATTGTATTTTGGCGCAGAGGTGGGTGACATTTACTGGCTAAAAATGGTCTCTGTAACAGCATTGTCATGAAAACCTCAAATTTTTCCATTCATTGTTTTACACAGTTCTTTGGAAATTACTTGGATCACTCAAGTATCTTCTCTCAGAACTTGCGCTGCTCTGTGTAGAACCTGACCAGAAACCTGACCAATGTGTGAGTCTGTCCCTCTGGTAAGGAATACATACGCAGAAACAAAACTTGTACGGAAGAGAAGCAATACAAACGCACGGCAAAGTGAGGAGTATATTCTAGTTTGAATTACAGTGATGCAATCTTGAAAAGAAATTACTGCCCTAGAAAATCAAGTTGCCCTAGCGCAATGTGGCAGCAAGAGGGTGATGACACCATACCACCTTGGAGAGCAACCAAAACCAAAAAAAAAAAAGTGACATCAGTTCATTGCAAATGCAGCCTCAGTGGGACATCCGAAATCTTTGCTCCTATTTTTTTTCAGTATTTATACCTCTAGCCTCTTGAACATTAGATTTGTACCAGAAGAGAAACAAAA
This sequence comes from Balaeniceps rex, assembly GCA_013401315.1. Taxonomy (NCBI): domain Eukaryota; kingdom Metazoa; phylum Chordata; class Aves; order Pelecaniformes; family Balaenicipitidae; genus Balaeniceps; species Balaeniceps rex. The sequence continues at coordinate 21,977 of VYZW01047385.1, forward strand.
CAATGGAACTCTAATACCAGGCAACATTTAACCGGCTCTGTTATTAAGTCCCAGATTCCAGGTTCGGATCTGCTATGCATACGTTGAAAATACAGATCTGCATCTCTCTTACTCTTGTGTTGAAGTTTTCTTTGTGTCGTATTTCCAAGGCACAGATGATAGTCACTGTTTCATCCCTGCTTGGAAAGCTGTCCTGCTATGATGCTGCTTACCTGCATTGACTCTAAATGTACACGTATAAAAATCTGTACATATATAAACTCAGGATCTCAACAACAACCACGCTATTTAAATAAGAAATCCTTTCTGTTCTTAGGATTTGCCTTGTCCCTATCTAAGCTGAAAGAAAGATTATTACATGCCTAAATGCTCCACCTTAATGCCATTGCCATGTGGATGCAAAAATACAAGCAGAAAGAAAGACGCTGAAGTGATAAGCTGACATTTTCTATGCCAGGACTTGTTTTTCTGTCCTCTCCAAACAAGAGAGTGGTAGAGGAAGAGTGGAACATTGGACGGAATTGGTAACTTGGGCAGAATTCTTTGAGAGAGATTTAGCAAGCTCCATGGAAGGATGGAGGAAGGAGGAGAAAGAAGGTCACAGCGACACGCTGCCAAGTGATGGATATCTCTGAAACCATGGTAATTTGAAGACAGCTGCTGCCAGCAAAGAAAACTGCAAAAAATACATCCCAAAGATTTATGACATAGAAATTATTAATTATTTTAGATACTTGTCATGTAAGTTTTCCAGCTGTCACAGCTGACTTGTACCATCATTTCTCCCACTTCTTTTCTCAGGTCTCAGAAGGTTCTCCTTTTTTTGTGAGTTTAAAAAAAAAAAAAAAAGAAATTCAGAAATACAGGCAAGTACTGTTAGTTTTGCTCTGGAATTCGTGTGATTTTTATTTTCTAGAATACATGCATTAGGGAAATGCTACACTAGTGTATGAACCACCTAAAACATATATATATACAACAGACCCCAGGGAAAGCAACTTAGCAGTAGAGGAGCGCTCTACCTTTCATGCTTCATCCTGATTGTCAAACATGTTCTTGGGTTACCTCAGCCTTCATTTCCCAAGATCTATTTTAATAAACGTTATTATCTGTGTTGCAGAAGTCCCTAGAAGCACCACTCATAGCCCAGGGCCTGCGTGTTGCTAGGCACTGTGCAATGGCAGAACAAAAAGGCTGTTCCTGCCCGATGTACCAGGCAGCACCACGACAGCTGGGAGGCAAAGCCAGGCTTGGAGCAGAGTGTCCGGAGCAGGGCATGCACAGCGGCCTGCCCGCAAGCACCCCGATGTTCACCCTGGCCTGGAGGGATTCACCTGCCTGCTGGCAGCGGGCAAGAAGCCAGCAGGAGCTGGCACGGCATCACTGCATGAGGCCGCTCGGTTCCGTGCTGAAGGCGCTCGGGGAATGGGTCACCAGGGACCCAGCGCATCCCCGCCGATGGGACTGGGCATCCTCATGTTGAGGAATTTCCCAGGTATTCAAGAGTAATCCTAAAGCCAGGGATGCAGTATGCCGTGGTCTTTGTCCAGGTTAGCAAAGTCCTGAAGGGAAGGATGAGGGGCCTTACAATCTTTATGCAGAATGAAATGACAGAGGGCTTGTTTGGAAGAAGGAAACAAGGTCTAGGTCTGTCCTCGCTAGAAGCAGAGAGTTAGTTGCGTTGGGCAGTCGCTGCTGGTGTTGCGGGCTGAATGGCAGGAGCTTAACTGAGGAACCGCCAAGGAAGGAACTCTGAAGCAAACTCGTTTTTCTACATTTGTTACGTTTGTGTTTTGTGTAGCTTGTGCACAGGGCCACGCATTCGGATTACATAAACTATCACGGCTGCTGGGAGCCAGGCAAGCTGGGGCTGCCAGCGAGGTGGGGCGCTGACTTATGGCACCCAGGGGTGAGCCCCGGCGGCTTACCGACAGCTCCAAAACTCCTACCCGAAATGATTCATTGCTGCACGGCCAAGCACCTGCTGAAGCGCGGCAGAGGCAGGATGAGTACGTGGTTTACCACCCCACTGGCACAAAACGGAATTCCGCATCTCCTCATTCCCACCAGGGCAAAACGAACTGCAGAGACTCCCGGCTCCCGCTTGTTTAACACGCCTTTCCCTCTCCCCTGCGTGCCAGGCGGGGATCTTCCCCTCCCGAGTAACAGAGCCCTGCGTGCGGCTTCGGAGGAAGCACGGCGCGGAGCTCCGCGGCGGGCAGGGGGCGGGCAGGGGCCGGGCGGCAGGGGGCAGCAGGGGCCGGGGGCAGCAGAGGCCCGGCCGGCCGCCGCTGGGCCTGGCTGCCGCCGGGGCTGGGCTCTGCCGGCCGAGCCAGCGTTGTGACTCAGAGCGTGTGTTACAGTCCTCAATGTGCGTATTTTCATCGCTTCCCAGCCTTGCAAGGCCTTTTTAAACCTTTTCTTTTTTTTTTTTTTTTTTTTTTTA